>VTPC01002501.1:59647-76803 GCA_011009095.1 Ignelater luminosus
TGGCCACAACAATTTCTCAAAATTTGGAAATTGCAGTTTTCAATATACCTAAAATATCACTCCTTAGAATGTCATGATTTATAACTGAAAACAGCTTATTTATGGCGTGAATTTTGTCATGTGGATGTGGTGCAAATTGTTTTAATTAAGGAAAATACGCACAACGTCGGGTTGCACCTTTTTCAAGCGAATACATTAAACAGGTTTATTAGATAGTGCTAATGGAAGTTCATTTTGGTCAAGCAACTTGCTATGTATGATAATACGAGTAGCCTTTTGAAGACATAACATAATCTGCAGAATTTAGTTCATGCAAAATTATTTGCAATAAATTAATATTGTTACACAGACACGTTAAAATGCAAACAATAAATAAATTAGCAAGTCTAGTTTTCATTCTATAGCAGTACCGGTGTATCACAACACTGCAAATGCAATGCAGACATACTGGTTGGTAGTATCTGCTTGAATTTCTTTTGAAGGTTGTTCATCAGAAACAATTGCTTTATCTCGGGTGTATTGGAAACTGTGTCGTATGGTAGGATGAGTGTTTATTTTAACGTAGGGTGAATTTAGACGTCAAGACTCTTGCAGCACTATTGATAATGTGGGTTACAATCTCCTCGGTAAGCATCAGAATACAAGCTTTCATGATATTGGCGTACCTCTTATTGTTAGCTAATTTGTACCTGGTGCAGGGTCTCAGCTATATTTTGTATTCAAGGTAAAACCTTGTGACTTCTTGATTTACAACGCAATTTTCTTCTACTAGGTTGTCCCATAAGTTTATTTGCATAGCGAGCTGGTTAAAGAAAACAAAAAAATCGTAGGAAATAAAAATATTGAATTGAATTTGGTGGCAGTACCATTCTGCTCGTTTCGAAGCAAAGAATTGTCGACATGCATTTTCTACTTCTTCGAATTTATTAAACTCTTGGCCTCGTAAGAAATGTGCCATCGATCGAAACAGACCACAGTCGGATGGAGCAAGATCCGGACGTGTAAGCTGGGTGGGGTATAACTTCAATGCCTTCTAAAGTTTGGAATTTTTCTTAGACTAAGAGACCTGTGCGCTGGTGAATTATTCTGTTTATTGGCGAATCACTGGTGGCGCCTGCTCTTCACGTGCAATCAAAATTTTTCTTTTGCCTGGGTTATGTGGAAAGATCCATTTTTTCATTGCTAGTGACAGTCCTTCTACAGAAGCGATCATCTCTAGGATTCTGGAGTAGCCCTTCACAAACTTCAACTCGTCTTTGCGCTTGGGCATTCGATAAATCATGGGGATCCATTCGGGGATTTTTATGAACCAAATCCATCTTTTTCAGGTGTTGGCTTACAGTGGATTTTGATGACCCAATTCTTCTCGATAATTCACGAACACTTGATTGGGAATTATCACGCAGTGCTTGTCCCAGGGCGTTTTTGTTTGTTTGTGATGGTCTACCTGTACGGTTTGCATCAGTCAGCCTGGTATTCCTCTGACGAAACTTATAAAACCAAATCGCCGCTGTGTTTTTGTAAACAGTACCCTCCCTTTTGATTTCATTAATTTCTTTCGCTGCTGCTTTTGCACTCCAACACTTTTTCCAGTAATGGTGTAAAAGAGCCCTAATTGCTATTTTTCCCGACATAATTACTACCACTGTACTCGTAAAACAAGTAACTTTGAGAAATGTCAAACGTCAAATAATTAATTAAAGTTTGTTTCTTAATTGTCTAAGAGCAGTAGTATTATTATGCACATAAACTTATGGGACAACCTAGTAATGTATAAGAGAATAATGCTCAGTTGACAGCAACCCTTATTGCGGGAAGAGCTTTATTTAGCTGGACTCCGAATCTACAGGATCTTCTGGGTTAGCTTTGGGATACTATAGCAATTCAAAAGTGTAAATACTGAGATACTTGCTGCATTACTTTGCTGGTGTACTACACCTCATTATCACTGATGACTTCTAGGCGTGACTTAATGGCGTCAATATGAAAACGAGCATAAAGTTCAGTTGTGACAGAGATTAACATAAGTCAATTTATCGAGTAATTATAACTAGCTTTCAATGTTTATTTTCTTGAGTTAGGACGTTTTAAATCGAAATTCAAAAAATTAGCTCCACACCAAATCACAAGCAATGCATGCGTTGCAATAGCTGCGTGTGCAAGACTGGTGGGGGGCAAAAACCTAAAACGTCAATTGCAGTAGTCTAGCTGGTTTACGATTTTACGGCTTTAAAACATTAAAAAGTCACATTCTCTTCAATGGTAGAAGTTCTACCTTATTAGGAGTGGAGTCCTAGACACTCAAAGAAGTTTTTTTACTTCTAATTTTAGTATTAGTGATTGAGAGAGTAGACAAAATTGTCATTACTAGATCAATATCAATAGCATTAACGACCTTTTTGTGTCGTGTGGTTTTGAAAGCGTATCGCTCAATACATTAGTTTTCTTTGGTATGTACTCTTTTCAAATTGAACAACTACAGCAAAGCCACTTGCGTGCTAAGGACCAATTTGGAATTTTTAATGCAAACAACCTTAAGAAGTAACTGATGGACAGTGATACAATGATCCAAAATAAGCAAAAATTCTCGTAGAACTCATGTTCTAGACGCAATAATTCTTGAGATAATAAGGATAGAAGATGCAAAACGGTTCCCTGCAACTTGGTAACAATGTAAGACTGAGTTTATTTTTGCTGCCTTGAAAAAAGAAAGTTTGTTGATAAAACGTTGACATTGACGCCACATGTGTGTTTTTAGTTTATTCACCACAGTCAAGAGTTATAAAATCAATTTCTGAAGGAAGGTTTTGTAATTTCGAAAAATTAATGATAGACGACTTTTATCTTTAAACGGTTAAATGTAGAAGCCATATTGTATGAAAATCTCTTGCTTATTTTGAACCGTTCTATCAACCATAGAAACATGACCGACTCTATTCCTAATCTATATTGTCAAGACAATAGACAAAGTTTCTTCTTCTGTTGTAGTTTTGTTTGACAGGACTGTGTAACCGACTTGTATATTCAAGTGGCCATTCTGAACCTCCAAACATATGAACTAATAATATTTTTCCTTTAGGCAAAATGTTAGAATATCGTCTACGATGCAAAGGGATGGGGTTATGGTTAGCAATGCTTCAGAATTTTTTCGGGTTATTATAAGTATTATGGTCAGAGGGCCCACTATTTGTACTAGATTTAGGTTACACTAATTAAACTGTCTGCAGATTTGCAATCACCTCTTCAGAGTATTACTTAAAATAATTTTAAACAAAAAGGTAGTCTGGAAATATTAAAAGATCATTTGGGAATATGACTATTAAAAAGTATCGAATGAACGTTGATAGGTACTTGCCAATATGCCAAGGTCCTATCTTTAGATTAATACTAGATATGTGGACCATTTTCACAGACATTTCCACCAGAAACTGTAAAAACTATGTCTAACAATAAATGAAGGAAAATCATATAAAACGAGTTATTCAATTGTACCACAATCAAGTAGGAGCAAAAGTTTGTTAAGGTATTTTAAGAGGTATCGCAATGGCGTTTGCTATTTAAGTTCAACAATTTCTGTTCTTTGGGATATATTAAGCACCAAAATGGGCAACTCTTGTCTAATTTAACTGACTAACTGATTTTTTGTGGCTTACGAGATCTCTTTAGTCTACTAAAGGTATAATAAGATAACCACTAGGAAAATGAAAGAAGGAACATATTATTCAGCAAAGAAGTAAACCAATTCCGGACTGGCATGAGCTAGCCCGACAGAAGCGCTGTAACAACAATTTTGAATACCATCATGTTATGGGATTTGAAATATAAAAGTTTATTAGATAATGTAACGTTACGAAGAAACAATCATAAAACCAAAAAGGTTTTTTACAACTGGAAACTGAAATGGGTTGTAAGAAAAAAAGACGAAGTTAGCAGTACCTTTTTATTTCTTTCAGCCTTTCGTGCTAGATCAATGGCATGCCTAGCGATAACGTGTTCAGGAAACAGGAAAACCTGAAGTAAATAATGATATTCAGTTTTTTTCTGCATTAATACGGTTAGTCTGGATTCTGGTAGCAAAAAGTGGCAATATTTTTAGTTTAGTTATGTGTTGTTTTAATGTAAAAGCAGGAAAAAACATAACAAAAAGTTGTATTTTACTACTTTAACTGTTTTGTATCTGATCTCATAAAACATGTAAAAAATCTGTAGTAACAATGTAAATAAATCAGAAATCAGAACTATTTTGGGAACGATAACTAAAAATAAAAAGGTGTAACCTACTCATTTTATGTAAAATTTCAAGCGTAGGTGAGGTAGTTTTTTAACCGGTCATTCGGCTTAAAGTTAAAACGTTCAGAAAATCCGTCAAGAGACAATCGGACTTGTCAATCAGCATTGCCTGCTGTGAACTGTCACTATAGCGTTGCAACAATTTATATATCCGATTTTTAAATTTCGTGGTGGGTATTTTATTGCCCAAAAGTTTCTATTTTTTTATTTATAATAATTACCAAACGCTTTCCAAGAATTCCTTCGAGACAATCTATGCAATTAAAACTAATTTGCTAGACTAATAATTCGGTTTAAAATGACCTTGGGGCTATGGTTTGTAAACCCATAAACAATAGTCTCGCTTCGCTGCGTGAAAGTGGCACGTTGTTAATAGAATCAGTAAATCTTAGGACGCTTCTCACCGTATGACTATAAGATTTTCTATGTTCTAAACGCATTGTTACACGGAATGGGGTCGGCATGTCTACTACAATTTCTAAGAGCGGTCTTGGTGTTACCTCCAAGGGGGGTTCGATGCATTCATGATATCAAAGTAGGTAATTGAATTTCGTCTATTTTTCAATCGCGAGAAAATCTTTTAATA
This sequence comes from Ignelater luminosus, assembly GCA_011009095.1. Classification (NCBI taxonomy): domain Eukaryota; kingdom Metazoa; phylum Arthropoda; class Insecta; order Coleoptera; family Elateridae; genus Ignelater; species Ignelater luminosus. The sequence continues at coordinate 64,524 of VTPC01002501.1, forward strand.
ATGTTAAAGTAAGAAGAGTAAATGAGACATGCCAAAAGGAAAGATAAAATACGATGGTGAGATAAGATAGTTTATTAGTGTGAAAGATTTAGGCGTAGAAACATTGTCCTGTCAGGAAACCAATAAATTCGTTATCAAAATTTAAATTTTAACAAGAATTTTCAAATTACAATAAATCTCTCCTTAATTATTTATACAGTATTGTAGTAAAACACATAAAGAAAAAGTTTTCGTGATCGTACGTCACTAGTCTAGGAATAATAATTGATTGTTTTATAATGATCAAGCCACCCATTTCGAAAATCTTAGCAATATCTGCTACATTTTCCTATAGATTTTTGTTCTCATACCTATGATTTGTTCCTGAAAAAAATTAAATGCAAGGTAAGAAAGAATACAGAATAAAAATTGCACGTTTTAGTTTTTCACCTGCGTTACATAATTGTTGTTTAATTATATATATGTAGTGAAATACCGTCAGAAATTTAGAAGTGCAATTTCGTGGGATGGTAGCAAAATAAGTTTCGAACATCTGACCAACGCTTCCGCGGATCATTGACTCTAAGTCTGCAGGTTAATTATAACCCACGAATATGTAATTACATGAATACAATCAGTGTATACGCGAGCCGCGTATTCTCGGACATTCCATTGTAATTATTAATATCCCACCGTTCGACTCTCTTACGGCTCTTAGGAAGGTTGACTTATTTGACCCTTGCTGTAAATAGGCTCATACACAATTGTGTAATTATAAGCAAAACTTGGAAGTCGTATAGTCATTTTCCATTCGTTTTATAAGGATAATATATTTCGAATTTTAATGTGTGCTACGGTCTTGAATTATAATGAGAAAGCAATGGGTACAGAAGTTTTCTTGATTATAATAAGAACTCGGCTGTTGAACAATAAATCACACAACGAAAACAATGAATAATTGCTTATAAATAATAGCATAAATTATAGTGAAACATCCCGTATCTATAGGCTACATTCACGCAATAATACAGCAAATTCTCATTCTTCAGATATTTTAGTTAAAGCCACAAAGAAATCTTCCTTTGGCTTTTAAGAGATCTTAAAATATAAATTATTCAGGAGCAAAAATTAAAAAACTTCACTGAAAACGGAAATATTAAGTACAGTAGAAATAGGATAAACCGACAAACAAGAAATTCTTTTCATTTGATGTTTTGTCGCTAGAAAGTATCAGAAATCAAAGCTTTCAGGAAACTCCAATTGTCGTTATTTACCTAAAAAACCATCTAGGGGAAATTCGTATACAGAGATACATGATAGAAACCAAAAGGTAGTAGTTGGAAAAAGTTCCATTTGATTAACTCTTGACTTTTTCTCCAATCTAACAATTAAAGAGATCTTTTAGTGTTCCTCGAACGGATCGTCGTCGTAACCTACTAGTTCTAACATATAGTTTTGCAGCCCATTGATATAAACGACTTGCTTTCCGCTTGTCAGAAAACCCACTTTTGGTCTGTACTTTCTGCATGCAAAGCTGAATGTACAAAAACAAATTTCGTCTCATAATAGAGATATAACATTGATTGGTCAATCTTCACTTGTTTCTGTAAAATTAGTGCTAGCAGTTTTTTTTCTGATAAACAAGATGTTAAATTTGGCGATGACCCTCCACCTCCTTCCAAAAAATATGTAATTGAGATATTATCAAACCACAAGGGAAATGTTTGCTGGTATACTATCCTGTTGCATCCACAACTGTAGACATACTAAACATACTACATATTCTGGAACTACGAACTGCATGCCTATAATGCACTGTCAAGACAAATTTATTCAAAAAAATGTGTATTCTAGGGCTTTGGTCAAATCTATTTAATTGAGAGCCCATACAAAGTGTAGAACTAAATTAGAGAATTTCACCCCGGACTTGGAAGTATTTGGGGCAGAATCAAATGTGTGTTGAAAACATTTTTATAATACATTAGAAAGATAAAGCATAATAGTGCAAAATGGATAAAATGGCTGAGATGAAAAAGTCAAAAAGACTTGAGGCGCACTGGGAGTAAATAAAAATTACCTTCCCGAAGAGGGTTAATGATTACTTCTATTGATGGTAAAGAAGTCTGAGTTTTGCGACCTCTTATTCCATATGCAATATTGCAATCGTTTTTAGCTTTCTGAAGTTAATGGAGAGCAATGCCCGATTTGGGCTGTCGATGGTAGCTTATTGAGTGGCGCAGGCCAGCGCACGTTAGTTTTTAGCCTGATCCCATTTGAAATAATAATGACTTCCATCAGAAAAAAAGTCTTGTTTTTGCACCCTCTCATCCCATAACTATGAGACAAGCATGCGAGAGCGCAATCTGGCCTACATTTGCTTAAAGTTTTCTGAAGAAGATCAATGAAAGGAGAAGCCGCATTTGCACCACCAGAAGTAGCCTGTTGAGTGGCGTAGCTCGACGCTTGTTTGTATTTAGCTCTCTTAAAATGGCCAATGAAGGGCAAAGATCATCCCTTTTTAAATCAATAAAAAAAAACTCGATTGGCGATAAAGAAGCCAAACTTCTTTTCCAGGACATAATCGCCGCACGGATCTCTTGAACTGATATTCTGTTAAATTCCTGCTTTTCTTTTCTTTTAATATGTCTTGCATCTTACTCCACACAAAATAATCCATGAGATTTAAATCGGGAGAGGCAGGCGGCCACAATGTTGATGGTATGAAATTGGGGCAATTTCTCTCGCATCATTCTCTAACAATCTTAGCTGCATGCGCAGGAGCGGAATCTTGTTGAAACACCCAATTTTTAGCAGGATACAATTTATTCCCTCCAGGAATCAAATGTTTTTGTAATATCTCGTCCATATAATACCTGGCGTTAATTTCGACCCCTTTTTCAACAAATACTAGCGGCAAAACTCCATTAAAACTGACTGCCCCGCAAACCATGACCGTTGTTTTATTTTGGAATCGGCATACGTTCTTTTTATTGTGTGGAATATTCTCAATTTTTGTAGCATATAAACGGCCATTTTGCGGATTGAAAACATCTTCTAGAACGAATAACTTTTCATCAGAAAAGATGATGTTCTTGACGTCCTCCAAACCGTACCGACGTTGAAGCTCTCTTATTCTTTCATACCGTTTCTTCCTCTGAGCGTCAGTAATTCCATGAATTTTTCTTTTCTTGTAAGCAGTCATTCGAAGATCGTCTTTTAGTATTCTTTGCATCACTCGACGGGATACTCCGTATGTCTTAGCCAATTTTCTGCACAATCCGGCACAATTTCTTCGTAAGGATTCTCTAACTTTCTTAATTAATTTTGGAGTCCTTACTGTACGGGGTCGCAGGTTTTTTTCTTAATGTTAACCTCGCCAGTCTCAACATAACGAGTGCATGTCCGATACACCAACATTTTAATAATGTTCAACTTCCTGACTTCCCGACAAATGGTTGCTCGATCGTAACCATTCTCTATAAACGCTTTAATTATGTTGCGTTTCGCATCCATAATGATTTTAAACAGCACCGAATGAAATACAGAAATGAACTGATGTAATTTAGTTATATTAATAACACCTGCAGATGTTGTGCAAATCATCACTATATGTCTTAACATGTTTTGTCCTGTCAGCTACTAATATATACCAGGTATGTGAGAAAAGTAATGAGACTGATTTCATACTAACCAAAGTTTTTATTTTTTTCAAACAACAATGTTATCCCCTTCAAAGTAGTTCCCTTGGGCAGCTATACACCGGCGGAGTCGTTGTTCCCACTCTTGGTAGCAGCGCTGGAAGTCTTCAACTGGTATGGCTTTTAACTGGTCGGTCACAGTCTTTTGAATGTTCTCCAGAGTTCCAAAATGACGTCCTTTTAGGACATGTTTCAATTTCGGGAAAAGGAAAAAGTCACAAGGACTCAAATCAAGTGAATAGGGGGGATGAGGAACAACAGTAATGCGTTTTGAGGTCAAAAATTCACTGATGGAAATTGCTGTGTGACACGGAGCATTGTCATGATGTCTGTCAAAATTTGATGCACGGTGAAAGTGTTTAAACTTAACTGTTCACTCATCATCCTTATTGTTAAACGACGGCCTGATCTCACAAGAGCCCTCACACGTTCAACGTTTTTGTCAGTTTTTGAAGTTAAAGGTCTCTCTGAGCGAGGTTCATCTTCAACGTGTTCTCGGCCGTCCAAAAATGATTTGTGCCAGCGGAAAACTTGTGCTCTTGATAAGCACTGTTCCCCATAGACCTGTTTCAACTTTTCAAAAGTCACACTCGCGGATTCACCAAGTTTAACACAAAACTTTATTGCACAACGTTGCTCTAAATTCCGATGCTCCATTTCTGTAACACACAACAAAAACACAACTTCACTGATGGCGCTGTCAAAAATAATGTGTTAGCTGTACGGAGTTGTAACTCGGACTGAGGAAGTAGAAGCGATAAACAAACCGGTTTAGCACAGGCCGGTAGACACAACGTTGCCAGATCTCCCGCAGTGTTGCCAGCCTCATTACTTTTCTCACACACCTCGTAAGTAACAGTTATTTAGCACCACGGTGAAGCTTAACGCGTGAGGCTCCCGCAGGAAAGCAATATGTGGGATGCTCTTGTTAAAATGTAAGCGAAAAGCAAAAACAATTTTAAAAATCAGATCTTCTTCTTGTACTTCCTTTCTCTCTAGACCTTTTCTCTTCACACTCAATACGAAAATTGTGTGATTGGGATACCGACAGTGATGTTTCATCATCATCATGTTAACAGAAGTTTTTTTAGCACGGTGTATGAATATTGCTCCAGCTGGAATTATAGTAATGCACACTGACAGAAATACTATTGCATTTGGTTTTTTATCTCAGCCAAGGAAAGAACTATTTGCCGATTGGATGGTTAAGATTCTATAAAACCTAGGAGGTTAGAGGTAGTTAGGTTAATTTGTAATGCAAGAGAAGCTTTGAAGAATTGGCTACCAAAAATGTTGGTAAAAGAAGCTAACAGTGTTTTTCAAGCTTTTTGAGACTGTTGGGCTTCTCCAAACAATCAACCATCTCAAAAAGCGAATTTGAATTCTGCACTCTTTACGATTGGTAGGAGTATTTATTTCCTTTAGAAACTTTCTTGAAGAAACTGTTTCTCCTCCTCATTGGAGCGAGTTTCTCGATGTATTCAGTCATAGTGCATCTGAATTCAAAGTAAACAATTCATATTCAAGTATCACCCTATAATGATTAATTATAAAATAAGTATGGAAACAACCTCAACAAACTTAAGAAAAATACAAAATGGATCTATTAAAATCTAAACAGATATTATCATTTTAGACAGAATATATAGTTAATATCCATTAACAGTTTTTTCCGTAATATGATAACTAAAGAGTTATAAGAAAATAAAATAATTTTTCTTTACTAGTGACGTCATAATTCGTCAGTAGACGATCTGTACAAATAGTAGATCTGACAACGTCGCAATCGCGTTGTTGTGTCTTTGCTGTCATTTGTTAGTTGTCGGGTTTCTCCGCTTTGTCGATTTTAGCCAAAGATAATATACTTATCTGTACTTTTTACGTCTGTTATTGACTATTGTTTTGTGATTTAGTGGTTAGCGTATTTGTATAAATCGTTGTAAATATATGTAATAACATAATACCGCATAACCTCAACAATAAAATTCAAACTTCTAAGCGCTTCCTATATTACCGACAGCACTCCCGTTTTCAGCGTCGTCATATCGTCAAAGACTTGTGACGTTACAGGAGTGGCGGGAAAAGTTTTTTAAACTTTAAATTGAAAAAAAAGTGAAAATAGAAGCAGAAAAAATCTGAAAAAAGCCAGCGTTAATTTAAAGCAAAAGCAATCCAAATAAGCAAAAATAATATTTTAGGAAACGACCCCATTGCCGGAACAAAAATAATCTTGTTACTGCGTTTTTATGGAAATGATGGGTTTGCGCACATAGATTTTTAAGCAAAAGCCACTTAGTCTTGGTTTTCCTGCATGAAAAAGAAGAACTAGAGAAAAAGAATATCAATTTTCAAATTTCCCTATATTAAATTTTTAAGTTAAACGTTTCCCAAGAAATTGCGTAAAACGTATAAAAACAAATTATATGGTAACTACACGCGCAAAATACCAGTTTTTGCAAACAAAGTATATTTTCCGAAGAAAACTAATAAAATCAAAAATAAAAAAACAATAACTGATTAAATATAAAAATCAAAAATCATTCTACAGTATAAGGATAATCACGGATATATCTTGAAGTTGAAAATTGAGATGTATAACCTGAAAACGCTGGAAATACATTTTAAACACTCGTTTTTCAAGTATTGTTGCTTTAGCGATTATAAAATATGAAAATATGAAAATTAATGTAATAATCCAGTAATCTCTTATTGAGAAAATGCCTGCTTAAATCAGTCAGGGAGATTATTAAACATTAATGTCAGTTTTCACTTTACGCTGAACTAAAAAAATTAGTTTTCACATCTTTACTTGCTTTCTTAGTATTTCGCACAAGTACCTTTTTCAAGGACACAGGAGAACAACTTTGAAAAAGTTACAACATTCTATCCGCTCAATAGAGTATTTCTTCGAGCTTAAAATGAATCTGATAAGGTAAGGTTAGTAAACGTTCATTCTAAACGTAAAATAATTTTGTGGATAAGCTGTATTTTGTCAAAGAATACTTCAATACAACTTTAAGTCACAAGCTTTCGTTTGAATAAGTTGCAATTAAGACAAACAGTTTTGGTTTAAGAGAAGACGTAAAATTTAGAAACGAACTTACAAATTTAATTAACGAGTTTCCACTATCTGAAGGATTCTAATAATATAATCGCTCTAAATCCTACAGATTTTCTTAAAGATCTCAAATAGTTTACTATCACTAAATATGTTTCGCTTAAATAGTCTGTCCATAGTTGAGTTTTTGACGGAAACAGTAATTTGTTCAACAATTTCGATCGCAGCGATGCAAGAAGAAATATATTCGGGAATTTCAAAAAGACAAATAAAAATGAGAGAATAATAAGTGAGTTCAACGAAAAATGAGAAAATAATCAAGAAAGTGTCAAGTAATTCATTTATCAAAATATACGAAGATTTCGTTTAGAATTAAAAACTTGATGTCATTTCCATAAGTGGACGGTGGAATTCGATAAATGTTTCCTAATTACTTCTTGTGGAAACCATGCTTTTCATATCTTTGCAAACAATTAAGGTATCTGCTTGACTCATGCTATCTGGTACACCCTGTATATAAAGACTGATTGTGGACGAATAAATTGCTTTTGGTCTGTTACTGTTGTTTTATTCATCTGAGGGTAATTATTGACTGCAAACAGTCTAAAACTTTTAATTAAATAAAACGATCAGCGTTCTTCATACAGGGATTGTTTAATCTGTTAAATAAAAAGCGTAATTTTCCCAATTGATTTAAACCTCTGTAGCTGTAAAGAAAATTAGAGTATCTACAAAAAATTATGAGGTGAAATTGATTTAAGTTTAAATATACCATTTCTTAATTTTCATCCACTACTGTTTAATAATGATTTTTGTCACAAAATTACTAATTAAAAAAACCCTAAAAATATTAACCGCAAGTTAACGATGTGTAACTGCAATATATTTAAGAACTTATAAGCAATTAAATTTCCAATCTAATTGTATTGATCAATAACAGAAAAAAAGCGAATCTGTAAATCAAAACTGTTTAATTAACCTAAAATAGTCAACTAATTAACGCATGGAAATCTACTGAAAATGAAACTTGTTCTTTTGCATTCTTCATTTAAATACAGATATTACAAAATGTCTCTATATATGGCAAAAGAATTACTGTTATTATAAGAAATAAAAAAGTTCAATGAATACATCTTAAATGAAACAATAAAAAAGTTAATAGAAATATAAATGTACATAAATCATAACGTTAACAAAAATCATTATTCTTTAATGAATCTCATTTTATTTTTATTTATAAAACGTGAGTAAAATTAAAATTAAATAATAATTATGCGAATTAATTTACATTTTCTTTTAAAAATATTCTTGTTGCTTTCCTAGCGAAAGCATCGCATTAAATCCATCATCAAGTTCACATTTAAATCTTAAAGTCGTTTTATTTGATTTTCTTGTACCTAATGCCCTGTGACATGAATATGTCTTCCATGTTAAAGTGATGACACGGCTTGTAGCGTTGTAAACGATAGCTGTAAAATGATTGATTAACAATTATTTGATTTACTAATCGGTTAAACATTAATATTCCTTTAGTACTGACAGTTAATTACAAACGTGTCGTCAAGTTATCGTAACAAAATGATTCATCATGATCGGTTTTTAACGTTAATGCTGAACCTGAAGAAATATATTGGTTTTTCGAAAATGGAAATTATTATTATACTTTAAATAAAATTAGAAGTTATTAAGCTTTTTAACGGTTCAACTAAAAATTCCCATAAACAGACTATTTTTTGTTAAAATGTAACTGTTTTACAGTTTAGCGTGTATTGCGGCTTAACAACTTTATTTAATAATTTTAAAAAATGTTCGCGTGATTATTAACTTTTTTATTTCTGTTTAAATAACGTTTTGCTTTAATTAATTTATCTCGATCTTTAACTAATAATGCATGCATTATATTATAATACCAAATTGGTTTTAATAAACTTTATGTAATGTAAGATGTAAACTACCATGCTATAGTTTAATAATGTTGCAGATATAAATTTTCCTTTGGTGAATTTCCACTGCTATTTACTTTATGCTGTTTAGTTACGAATATTTTATACGGCTGCGGCTGGTATAAATTCAAATAATCAAAACAGGTTTTCTTCTATCTTCTAATGGTTAAAATAACCTGCTGTATTTTGTCAAAATGGAACGAATGACTTCGGTTATCGCTGACAGTTATCGTAGTATAGTAAAATACCTTTCAACAAAAATACAGTTGGCCGGAACTTTTTAATCGGGTCTCGAGTTTACTATTCATTTTTATCAAAAATGATTAATTTTTTGCACTTTTAAATTAGTTTTGGGAAACGCTGGAAAAACGTTCTCTACACTTCGCGCACACGAAAAGAACGCAACTCTACATTCTCGAGCTGAGAAGAATCTGAAAATTTTGTTTTGAAGAATATGTCATGAGATCTTTTTGTAATGTAAAAAAGGCTGATTTCTGATAACTTCTGAGGAATTGCACCTAAATGACATACCAGATAAGGTGATATACTTAACATTAACTTTTAACTAATCTTGCAAAACACAAGTGATATATTTAGTGCACGCGTTGACCGATATGTGGCGCCACTGAAGAATAACTAATGGCGTTTTGTTGCAGTTTTTCTGTGCTGTGCCAATTTTCTAATTTTCCTTCATCAGGAAAATTTCTTTATCTCCAAGAGATAGTGGAGGGAAACAATGATCAGTGCATGACCGTCCTCCATCAGCATTGTGGTTGGCCACCGAGGGTAAGAAGGCTACAATAGTAAAGCAATGCAGTAGCTGATTGTTTACGTTCATTTGTTTACATGCGCTTTCTCTTGTTCCCACACACGCGGCAATCTGCAAGGTCCAATTTGTAGGGATCCTGCAGATTACCTCGTGTATAGGCTCATCGTGACAATTTTCTACGTCTATCCGATATCAGAAAGTTCCCTAACTGTGTTATGTGCAAATTGTATAGTGCGTAGAACAATCAGGAACAATTCGACAATTTCCGTCTTGATGTTTGTTGGTTATTTTAAAATTATTTTTTATTAAATTTATATTTTACAATGTTTGAAAAAGAAAAAGGAAAGTATAGATAAATAATAATAATATGCTAATAAGGCTACGACTGAATTTTGACGTCCTAAGACATCCATGATTACTTTAAGACCTTCATATCCATTACCACTGACAGATGGGGTCGTGTGGAGAGTCACACTCAATTTTCCCAACCAATCACTCTACAAATTGGTCGCTGCAGATTGCCAAGTGTTTAAGAGCTTTAACATTCTCTGTATAAAGTTAACTTCTTGTCTCAATATGCGACGTATCCCTTTAGGCGTCGTAAGGAAAAATGGCATAGTCTAACTCAGCGTTTCCCAAATGATGGGTCGCGACCCGGTACCGGGTCACTAAAAAAAATGCCGGGTCGCCTCACGGACTAACAAGAGACGCGGCCGCGCTTTCGATATCACGCCACCACTTCTGTTTTAGCCACTCCCTCTCCCGCACCCACCTCACTCTGATCATTCGTTCAGTCAGTTTAAGCTTAGTGTAAAGCCACTGATAACGTTTATTTTGACAATGAATAAGTGGGTAATAAAGCAAAGTACGAGTTCTAAAAGTGGCACAAATAGACTCGACAAATCTGCAGCCGGGTACAAGTTCTGAGAGCGGAACTAATAGACAGTCGAGTAATGTCCAACCAGAGCCAGGCACGAGTGGTACTCCAAAGGCGTTTTCGGAAATTCAACCTGGTAATACACCCGGGTCAAGCATCAGACGTCAGCAGGTTGGTCGGGTTAATTAGGTGATACCCACATTTTCCGAACAATTTATGTTTTCTCATTTTTTAAATTGATGAGCAACAACTATAATATTCTCTCCGTCATCTTCAAAGTTGCCGAAGAAAAAGAAACCAGCAGCAATAGCTACAATGCTTTGTTTTGAATCCATGCTGAAACAATTACGCGCAAAAATTCCTTGGTGTTTTTGAATCTTGAACTTTCTAACCTCACAAACGTCACAATTTACTACCACTTTACTACTAACTCATTCAATCCTACTCGTCAACCAGGGTTACTTTAAACTGACCAGGCAAGCACCCCGGTTACAGTTCTGTAGTTTCCCGAATGCTGGGTAGCGAACCGTGTCGAATAAACGAACGCTTAGGTTATAATCGGGTTGACACCCGATCGTTCAGAGAGAATTTCCGAAAACGCCTAAACACGTCCGATCGATGCGCAGTCTACTACTTTCACAAAAAAGAAGGATTCCTGGACCCGACAATATGCTGAAGATTACTTAAAATTCGGTTTTATCAAGGGCGCTGATGACAAGCCATTATGTGCTATTTGTTACACGGCTATTTCAAATGAGTCTATGAAACCTTCAAAGTTGAAGAGGCATTTAGAATTGAAATACTCGGAATACAGTGGTAAGCCAACAGATTTCTTCATAAATAAAAGGAGAGAATTAGTAGCTACCAAAAAGACAATCTATTCGAATTTTTCTCTAGGCGCTCAATCTAAAACCCTTGTAATGGCTTTTTATAAAATATCCAAATTAATTGCTGAAACCAGTTATCCCCACACAATTACCGAGAAATAAATAGTTCCAACAATGAAAATAGTAGCATCTCCAATATGTGATAAAAAACAGGAGAACCAAGTGAATTCGCTGGCTCTATCAAAAAACACAGTAAAGCGTAGGATTGTGGAGATGGCAAATAATATTGAAGAAACTGTCGTAGATCCCTTAAAACAGTGTAATTGTTTTTTCTTGCAAATTGACGAAAGTACAGACATATCGGATAATGCCAATCTAATGTGTTTTGTAAGATACGATTTTGAAAATACAAGTAACGAAGAATTTCTTTTTTGTAAATCTCTGATAACAAGAACAACAGCTAAAGAAATATTTAATTTGATTGATAATTATATCAACTGTAATGATGTTGAATGGAAGAAATGTGTGAGACTGAGTAGCGATGGAGCACGCGCAATGGAGCACGCGCAATGGCAAGCTCTCGTAGTGGACTTTTCCGAGGATTAAAGCCGTAGCTCCAGAGTGTGTATGGTTACATTGTAGCATCTATAGAGAGGCATTGGCTGTAAGAAAATGCCATTGCTTTTAACTGAAACTTTGCAACAGTGTGTAAAATGTATAAACTTGATAAAATCTCGTCCACTGAACTCAAGAATACTCTCTGCTTTGTGTGAAGAAATGGGAAGTGATCATAGACATCTTCTTTTACACTGCAAAGTACGGTGACTATCACGAGGAAACGTTTTAAAAAGTCTTATCGAATTGAAGGAAGAAGTTTTAATGTTCTTAGAACAACATCCACCAACATCTAGGGATGTAATATTTCAATTCAAAGACAGTTTTCTTGATGCCATGTGGTTAATCAAGGTAGCCTATCTTTGTGATATTTTTGATTTCTTGAACAATTTGAATCTGACATTACAAGGTACCAATGTAACTGTATTTAAAGTGCCAGAGAAGGTACAATCTGCAACAAAAAACTCAACATGTAGTCACGTCGTGTGGAAGCAGGAAATTACAAAGCTTTCAC
>VTPC01002503.1:9660-19712 GCA_011009095.1 Ignelater luminosus
TTCATAGAAAGTTACATAGTATACTGAATTAACAAACTGCTTTCTTGGCTAAAATTATTAAATTCCAAATGGTGATTATGACGTTCTTGTTTAGACATGACAGGATCATCTTGTAATATGGAATATAATGCCAATGAAGGTAATAAAGTACATAGAGATCAACTGGTATATTTAGCCAAAATTGACTAATTCACAAACAGCTGCAGAATGTTAGTTTGCCATTTTGACTTTAGCTTCAAGTACAGGAGAGAGAGAAAGGTTTCAAAATTTTGAAGCAAAACGTTTAAAACATTTGCTTTAGAAAATTAGAAGATGCCAAGAATAAACGAAGCTATAGATTTTTACAATGTACAGTTTGGCTGTCCGTTCTGGACCTTTTAGCTTTGTACATCAGTGACTGATCAAACAGCATTTAATATCTTAGACAACTTTTTAATTGTCTTAGTACGTTCATGTGTTACACTTAAAATACTATCCCGCTATTTTTATTGTGCTGCCAAGGCTTATCATTCCATTTCCTTGGACTCTTAATTTGCCGATCTTTGCAATATTTTGAGTTCCACACAAATAGATAGACCATGGTATACTAATAATGGCATATGACATTAACATGTTTTTTAATTAAACTTCAGAAAACGCTAGACTTCAAGGTATCAAAACCCAGTAGACACCGGCAAGACTAATATTAATGCCAGCATTGTTGTGACAGTTTGGTGGCGGCCTAGCTAACATTGCACAATCCAACGACTTCCTACAAAATGCTTATCACGACGGACTGATCTAACCACATTAGGAATGGCGTTTCAGTACAAGCTCACCATAGACCCATAGCAGGAAATTGATAAACTTTAGAGTTTTAGTTGCGATGGGCTAGTAAAAGAAAAAAGACAACAACCTTGTGTCAAGTACCTTAACGCTTTGTTGGGCATACGTACATTGCGGCAAATACAATAAATACAATTTTGGAAAGGCAATACAAGAAGTGTATTTAATTTAATTTGACATCAACTCGAATTCTAAATGTGATCTAAGGTGCGCAACTAAGTTCCCGCTGATTGTCAATAGATGGCTCCAACAGTAAGTGCTGGTCGATTTTGACATATCCAAAACCTCATGAACCAAGCTTAGACATACGGTAAACAAACCGTTTTGACACAATAGTGATTTTGTTTTGGCGTCATATACCTGTGGTTGTGTGAAAATGCCTGATTTTGTGCCAAATAATCGTCATTTGCTGAAGCGCATCGAGAGCTCCAAAAAGTTTACAGAGATGCTGCCCTAAGTGAAACAACGTGCCGTGATCGGTTCCGTCCCTTCAAAGACGGTGATTTCGATGTTGACGACCGTCCACGTGAAGGAAGGCCAAAAACCTTCGAAGACATTAAATTGAAGGCATTGCTCGATGAGGATCCGTGCCAAACGCAAGAAGAGCTTGCTTCAGCATTAGGAGTTACCCGCCAAGCCATTTCCAAGCGATTGCATGCGTTGGGAATGATTCAAAAGCAAGGAACTTGGGACGTTGAGCGTCGTTTTTTCGCCTGTAAACAACTACTCCAGCAGCAAAAAAGGAAGGGTTTTCTTCATCGCATCGAGACGGGTGATGAAGAATGGATTCATTACAGCAACCCAAAAAAAATAAAGTCATGGGGACTGCCCGGTCATGCTTCTACGTTGTCGGCTCGGCCGAATATTTACGCTGCGAAGGTTATGCTGTGTATTTGGTGGGACCAGGTCGGTGTTATTTATTATGAGCTGTTGAAACCGAACGAAACCATCACTGGGGAACGGTATCGACTTCAATTGATGCGATTGAGCCGAGCACTGCGCGAAAAACGGTCACAATACGAGCAGAGGCACGAAAACGTGATTCTACAGCATGACAACGCTCGGCTTCACGTTGCCAAACCCGTTAAAACCTACCTGGAAACTCTCAAATGGGAAGTCCTACCCCACCCGCCATATTCCCCAGATATTATGCCGTCTGATTATTACTTGTTCCGTTCGATGGCACATGGTCTGGCTGATCAGCAGTTTCACTCATATTAAGACATCAAAAATTGGCTTGATTCGTGGATAGCCTCAAAAGATGAACACTTTTACCGTAACGGTATTCGAGCTCTGCCAGAAAGATGGGAAAGAGTTGTAGCTAGCGATGGGCAATACTTTGAATGATTCATTTGTAACCATTTTTTCACAATAAAGTTGCATTTTCATGAGAAAAATAGCGAGAACTTAGTTGCGCACCTGAAAGCAGCATCCTTGGCAAATTCTTGCAGAAACTAAAAAAACATAATAAACAATGTTTATGAAAATATCGAAATTAGCAATGCAAACTTAGAAGATAAAAAATTACATCACAATAAATCAATGTAGTTTTATGCGCAACTCTTTGGTAGCATAGCATAGCATACACTGCACAACTTGCTGAAGGCCAAAGTGGTTTGACGTCTACAAGCATTGTCGGGCTGTTGCTACTAGTGCTAACCAAGCGTACAAGGGTCCGTCAATGAACGGCAACGCGGCGATAAATGTTTGTTGAGAAGGTTGTACAACGGACGAGAGAAACACTTACGCAAACCAGAAATGTGCAAACAGTATGGTCATGTAATTAGTTCTCGGTTTTCAGTGTCAGCAAATGCTAAAGGATCCTGTTTACAAAACAGCATTTACTATGGTTTAAGCGTCAAAATTGCGTCAGTATCATGAACTTGATTTCGTTGCAACTTGTAACGTTTATAATTAGTCCGTATACTGAAGTTCTTAAGTTTGGCATCACTAGTAATAAAGTACTTAATAATATGAAAGTTCCAAAGGTATTCTTTCTAGTGAAAGCTTTACATTCGTTTAATTCGAAGACAAAAAAAACCTAAAATCAAGAAGGTCCATCATAGTAAGGTCAAAAAACATATTTCCAGATACAATTGGTCCGATAACAAGAGTAACATTCTGATACCATATCTTTCAGACACTGAGGCTGCAGTGATCTTTACAAACATCAGAAATGACTAAATCTCCTAGTAAGTAAATAATGAATTATTGTTTACTAAAAATATAATTCCAGTTCCAAAACCAATCCCTCCCAGTTTGACATCTTAAATCTCTTTCTTGCAAGAGACTGTTAATGAGTTTTTGGACAGGTATCCTCTTTGGTTTGTAACTTAAAACCGGCAAAGGTACTTACAATTAGAAAAAAAGTTTTTAGTCAAACCCGAAAACTTCTTAGATAATGCTGTTTCATTGTTTTGTCTTTATTTTTGACAAGGGAATTGTCGAGGTCAAGCTCCATATCACATAAGATTTCTTATTCTTAATTAAAACCTTGACGGACATCATGCAATCTATCTTCCTCAGGTAGACTTTTATGTAATTAAACTGTAACACTGTTCCTTTCCAAATTTTAACTCAGATAGGTATTAGATTCGTGTTTCAGCTCTACCACTACTTCTATCCGAATGGAAACTTCAGCTGACTTTGATTTTGCACAGATAATCCTTTACTGAATGAACGAGAATAGCAATTTCTATCTCTCTGTCTATGTAATATAGTACGTGATCTGTCTAGATTGCTCCATCGAAATACTACTGAGAAACCAGTTTCGAAAAACGTAAGCTGCTTTGCGCACATTTGGTTTACAAAAATTGCGTTGACTATTTTTCTGGGATTATCTCAAGGGGCTACTTTGATTGGAGCTACTTTGTTTATATATTACCAACAAATAATCATAGCTAGTTTAGTAGTGTAACCTCACCAGTTTGGTTCTAGAAATAATGAGAAAGGTTTGATAGCAACTTCAAATAAGGATGCTACATTGCTTCAATTCTTCTTCTTCTTCTATAGCTTATTTACCTCTTCTCTTTGGCAGATCTCTTTTTAGACTTTCCATAACATTATTTTTTGACTATTTTTATTGTTTTGATTTTCCTTTCATAGGTTCTCATTCACCTGCGCTACAAATACGTCATCATAACGTCTTTAAGATAGAAAAGGTGATTGAAGTTTGCGAGCAGGCACTTACCTTCTGTGACTAATAGTGAACTTTTATCTTCGAGTACGTGATGTCCTTGATCTGGTTTTTGGCATCAGTTTGCTTGATGTAATCAGCTTCCCAAATATTCAGAATTTATTTCCAGTTGGGTATATAACGTTTTTAGTGGAATGTAGATTTTATGGTTTGCAACTTTAATCAGATTTCATAAACTCAACTTCATCAATTTTGAGCTTGAGTTAGCCATCTAAGGAAGATCATCAACTATTACTTAATACAATTATAAATTCTTATATTTCTAAATCACTCTTCATTTCAAAAAAACAAATTAATTTTTTTTTATAATAATGGATTAGTGTCTGTAAGAATTAATAGTTTTGTTACAGTTAATAATTATATACGGCTGCTGTATAAAGTAAGATGTTGATGAAGTGGTACAGAATACGAGTCAGTATATTTACAGAGGAGCAAGTAATGCTGAACGCAATTTAGAAATAACAAGGGAATAATATATAACGTATACCGGTGCGAAGATATAGAGAAATTGAAATAATGATGAAAATAAAGCATCCCCCTCCTAGTAGACCATTACTGTGATACCAGAATCAAATAAAAACAAAGCGCAGCTGTATTAAAAATATTATTTGAAAGCGCAGTTATTATTTGCGAGCAATTGCTATAAAACAAATTGGAATTCGGACTACGCAAAAATATTAAATTACACATTTACGAGCGCCTTTTCGGGAACGACGGCGGCGGCGTACCGGAGTATTGTATTTTAAAACAAAGCCTTTGTCATTTGCATAATATCGCAGCTAGTAAATTTAAAATAACGATATACCTGAGAGATCTTTTGTAACCAGTACGTATGCAAATGTCACGACGCGAACTTGCTATTCAGAGCTTAATTCACATCTGCCCCAACAATAACCGTAACTGCCCTTGCTATGGTTTTAGGCAGGAATACTTCGCACAAAACCAACTGAATTTAATGCTACATAAAATTTCATTAACAATTTCCTTCACCCCGTAAAACAACTGGATTTTCGAATCTAATTAATTCTAGTTAATCTGCTAAATTGATTCAATTACAAAAAGAACAATTTTCTGAGCTTTTGGGGTTTAGTTGACGCTTTGTCGATTCCGTCGATAATTTTTTAACAATTCCATTCCACTTCTCTTGTTTATTATAATTTTATCAATTTCAAATTTCAAAATTGAAATTTCATATTCATCTGGATAATGCGATTTTTCAATTTTTTAACGCATTAGGAATTAAAAGAGAAAATATGAATATTTGGCTGTTTGGATTCATTTTGTTTAAAACTCAGAAAACTGCATTATCATATTTTCACGCTAGACCAATTGTCTTGTTAAATACCGACACTTGTCGAAAAGAAGTAAAATAAAAATGTTTTTAAAAATTTATCTTACTCAAGTGATAAGTAATCTATAGTTATTTGCTTATTAAGGAATCACTAGCAGTTTTTTTTCGAAACGCGTCTTTTGTTAAACTTTTTATAATCTTAAAAGGGCCGCAGGCTCCTGTAGCTCGATACAATACAATAAGTTCGAAACTCTCTGGTTTTTTTAATTTCTTTGAAACCAGAACTTAAGCAAAATATGCATTTTGCAGACAAACGTTTGTTGATTCTCTAACAGATAAGCAACAAATTAATTTCGTTTTGTTTTTTGAGATATAAAACATTTGTGTATAGGTTATCTAGATTATTAGATTAGATCTGTTTTTGAAACAAGGTGAGCTAAAATCTAACAAATGGTAACCGGATAATGAAACATTGAAACTGTTTAACAGATGATCTAGAATAGCAAAATTTGAACGAATTTTTACGATCATAGCTACATACTAACATGTTCTTCCTTGTGTTTTTGCCAGTATATGCAGAGAGAAAGATTTCCAAAAGATCGTAACCAATATTGTAACCTTTGAAAGAATTTGGTTGTTCTACTGAAAACATCAAAAGTCTATTATGTATCAAGAGAGCATCAATTATGAAACTGACTTGATCGTTTTCTTCGCTAAGCAGAAGATGACGATTTATCCGTAGTTGATTCAAATTCAATTGAAGGTACTTTGATAGATCTGTGGTAAAGACTAGTTCAAGAGCACAATTTTTACTCAGAAATCTGATCTGAACCCCAGTCAAAATCTTCAAATGGTTACTACAATCTGAATAATCATTTTTTAAATATCAGATTCAACTGTATGTTAAATTAGCAACAAACTAAAAAGGTAACTAAACCTATTATTTAATAAAGACTAGTGTACTAAAATCAAGACTGGATGTTACTAAAATTAGAACTAAACCTAAAAATCTATTTTAGTCCAAATGCGTGATGTGGAATTGAAGGGCAAGAAAGAAAATAATTGGCAAGATGGGCAAAAAGGTGAACCAAAAGAAACAGGTTGTGCGTGCTCATAAGTCACGTGCTGCATATCGAATCAGGAAATAGGTTGGGTCACGTAGTTTACCGTGTGCCATGAATCACGGCAAGTCGCTCCGAAGCCACAATAATATACTGCTTACAATACATACATTCTTTACCTTTGGTGCCGCAGACTTGGAGTGGATACGTACGAAGAATGGTGTGCCAAAACCAGCGATGCTAGTTTTGGGAATGCATCTATTTAGCCATGAAGGAGGATTGTAAAAAGCAAGAAAATAATAAAAAGTGCTAAGTTTACATAGCTAATTTGACCTACAGAATTGTAGTGACCCATGTCTCCCATAGTATTTTCGTGATCCATGGTACGTGCATAGTTTGCAAAATCTGGTATCTCATGGATATCTCATAATCCTTGGAAATCATACGCCAACATGAGTGGACGTTGCAACTAGGAATTAGGAATTAGGAACAAGTAACGTGAGAGCGCGTAAATATGAGCAAAAAATCACTTTTGACACTGAAAGCTTCGTTTCTGTTATGCTCAAATATCTTCTTTAATCTATTTTTACTAAAACGGAAATAATTTAAAAACAATCTGATCTTGCTATTTGACTCGTCACTAGAAATGGCATTTGTGAGTAACAACATTTCCTCATTAGTAAGACAAGGTTTGTTAAGGCATGAAAGTACACTGGAGATAGCAAAAGAGTCTTTATTTTGCAGCACTTGAACATGAGTTAAAAATGTGCCTTTTGTGCCCTAGAAAAAGATAAAAGGTTCTGTGCTAATGAAACTGATGAAAGCAAAAAAGTAATGATGTCGATTACTTCGTCACTCATTGTTGGTGCAACTGCTTCTAGTTAAAAAATCAGTATAAGAGGATAATCTAACTAAGGAATACGCAAAAGTCATCATCAAATCAGAAGAGTTATCGTTTTGCATTCACTCTTTAATAGTGTACCAAAACGCCAAGGACTTCCAGATTTAGTCAAGGAGCACGTCAAGATTAGAGATGTCAAAATTAATTAACGAAATAGCAGCTTTTGTACTGGTTGTAAATTAATCTAGTTTTGGTTACAAATAGTGTACAAGGAAAGCCAGGGCTGGATCGTCCAAGAAGGTTTTTTCCAGTTCCTTTTTGGAAAAGAAAACAGGTATTCACATGCGTCTTAATTGTTTTATCAACGCCACGTAATACAATACCTACTGGAACGAATTTGATCCCAGATCAGAGAAATTTCTTTCTGTTTCAGTTAACTTCCGTACATGTTTTGACCTTTACCAATTTAGATTTCCTCCACATTTTATTGTTTAGCTGTTTTTTATGCTCAAAATAAGTGATTTTAAAGAAATGACTTTATCACATTATGCAGGTTTGGATCTAACTGCAACACATGTATTTTGAGCATAATGGAGTCCCTTCTCATTTTCTTTGAGTCTTTCATTACGAAAAACTTTTTTAAATATCTTTTAGAGAAAAAATGTATTTCTATGTATTAAAAGAAATAAAAAAAAATGTAATTGTTTTATTTATAATAAACGTGCAGGTTGAATATTTGTTACCTCGTATGTCTGATATACATTTTAGTTAATTAAAGCCAAAGGGTCAAATGTAGCCTGAGAATTTCAATACCGTGTATAATAATTTAACTAAAAAACTTCTTGAGGTTAAAGTTCTAATCGACTTTAATTCTTTCTCGTTTAATTTTCTGGTATTTTGTAAAGCTTCGCAATATTTTGCACACGAAATTTAATAGCATTTCGAATCTTTAATATTAGACGTTAATTTTCATAACTATTAGTGCAGCTCTCGTTGATGGATTTTAAATTGTTATTTTGATGTAATCAATCATAATCTTTTTATCTTCATTTTTATTATATTACATAAAAAATATAGAAAATTAATTGATATAGCAAGTAACTCAAACTTGTTTTCCATTATGTTATACTGGATAATTAACTTCTACTGCCAATAGTGTCAAGGAAATTTATTTTTTGTCTAGACATTCATATTTTATCGTGAAGAACAAAACTGTCTGTTTTATAAGGATGTATACGTATGTGTACAAAATTTACCCTCATCCCTTCACCCAACTACTTGAATCGAAACGCCTGCGCTGTATGAGTCACATGTTTAACACACGATGAAAAACAAAGCCATCAAGCAAAAGCAGCCATGAAAAAAAATGGGGTGGAGTGGATATCGACATAATGATTAGTGGAAACGAATCTATAAACCCTTAGTGTATACAAGAAAAACTTCCCTATTATACTATAAACACACAAAAGTAATTATCTAATTAACTTAATAA
The DNA here is from genome assembly GCA_011009095.1 of Ignelater luminosus. Lineage (NCBI taxonomy): Eukaryota > Metazoa > Arthropoda > Insecta > Coleoptera > Elateridae > Ignelater > Ignelater luminosus. Next base: position 18,367 of record VTPC01002503.1, read on the forward strand.
GGTTATGTTGTGGGAAATTAAAATTTTATTATGAACATTTATCATGTGTTTTATTAAATATGAAAAGAGCTTTTAGATTTTTAGATATGGCGTAGTATTGTGTCACTTTTAATATAATTTCTTTGTAAGTTTGATATTTAGCTTTCTTTTATGGGAAATTAAACTTCTTTTATTGTAGTAATTAAACTTAGATTTTAATATTAATTCGGAATAACTATCTACATTAGCATTAATGACTCAAATTAAAACAAAAGTTTTAACGAACATTTTTTCTTTTGTTGCAGGTCTATGGAATTTATGAAAAATAAGTCGACTGCGAAACAGAAAGATTAGCGTACAAGAAGTTCATGTTAAAGACAACTAGAGAGAACGTGGATATTCGATTTCTTTCAAGAAAGTGTAAAATGATTTGTTAGTGATATAGTTCTTAGACTGTGTATAACATTTTCAAATTCTATTAAATATTTTAAAAATCAGTTTTGTATTACTTTTTATTTCTTGTAGCCTTCATATATTGACAAAATATAGCAAATTGTACTTTCGTAAATATTAAATTGTCAATCAATACATCACTGACAGTCCAGGGCTATTTTCCCAACAGAAACGCTACGGGTAGAGTTTGTACACAAAGAAATTTGTGCATTTAAAGTTACTTACAGATTTAGAATGCACCTGTACAACGATCAGCAATCTAATTGGAACTTGTCACTTGTCTACCTGTCAAGATAGATTTTCCGAAACAATACAAAGGATAGCCAAACCGGATAACTTTGTTGTTACAAATTAGTGCACAAACATATAGAAAGCCCGAGTTGGTCGAATTAAGCGATCGCCAAAGAGCTGGAATATGCCACTTTGACTGTCAGAGGCCTTACTCGGAAATACAAAAAGAGTTTTAGCTGTCAGAGGACATCAGAATAAAGTCGTAAGAGTAAACTGGTTAATCCGATAGCTGAAAAAATCAAAGCACAATTTTTCCTTAACCCCAACTTCTCCGTTTGGAACGTGGTCAAAACGCTAAATTGCTTCCATTTATTAGTCCAGAAAGCCGTGAAACAATCGCGATTTCAAACTATAGTCAAGTTAGCTTTGGCTTGAACAAAAACAGCGAATGTCTTGATGGACGATGATGTCAACCTACTTTTCTCAGACTTCTGGTCTAGAATTTTCCACCGCAAATATCTAACAGTGATTCCGATGAAGAAAAGGTAGATAAGTCATCAAGTTTTCAGAAAGATACCTTGCCTGGCAAGGTGGTCGTGCAACTGACTCTTCTATCACAAAAAAGAATGCTCAATTAAAATATTTACAAAGAGAAGGATCTGTTTTGACCAGACTCGTCTTAT
>VTPC01002505.1:0-11955 GCA_011009095.1 Ignelater luminosus
AGATAACTAACTGCAACTGGAATAAAGTTTACATTTGGGTGTGAAAACGCAAACTAGATCACAGAATATTGACTTTTGTTTAATTCGATATACAGAATGTTCGATAATTGGCGGAACAGCTTCATATTTTTATATTCTGCAAGTAAAACTCAAACGAAAATGTTTATCGAAGAAAGAGCAATTTAAGAACTTTAAAACTGGCAACATAGGACGAACACAGCAACAATAATTATGAAGATTCAGTAACTAAACAAAGAATCACTTGATTTATTACATTTTACTCAAACTTCTCGTAAAAGCTAGACTTACTATAGCTTAGTTTAACAAATGCTCAAATTGTCCTCCGTTAGCTTTCAGGTAGGCGGTTGCTCTCAATAGTACTGCATTGTATACTGTCCATTATTCGTGCTTGCAGGTTTTGTAGATTTTCTGGGGGTGTTCGTAAGCCTTCTCTTTCAGAAAACCGCGAACAAAAAAAACCCAAAGGATTCAAATCAGGGAACTGCGATGCCCACGATGTAGGATCATTATGACCTATCCAACGCTGCGGAAAATTTTCGTTCAACCATTCCCTGGCGCTATAGGTATAATAAGCTGGTGCATGCATCCAGATCAGTCCATATTAATTGAGTGGAATATCGTCTATCAGTTCATTAAAACCTGGCCAAAATTTAAAATTACAAAATTTCTAAGAATCAACTGAAGTATTTCGGCGCTTATAGAAGAAAAAGGTCTGGTCCATCTGGGGGTATCCTCCAACGATGGCAATACAACCAAAAGATTTTTCAAAAACCGCAAAGTTCCAGCTCAAATAACTGAGGTAAATGTAGAATTAAATAAAAGAATTGGCATAACTTTAAGTGCCATGTCTTCTCCATACGGAATAAATAAAGAACAGTTTGACGCATATGTAAAGGATATAGCCAAATTATTTGTACAAAAATATTCATCGTTCTACATGCCAGCACATGCTCATACTCAGCGACAAAATATCATAAACCCCGCTAAAAAGGGCTGATAGTACAGGGGCTAAAGAAAATAAAAAAAAGGGGGAATTACTTGTAGGGTATTTAGAAAATACTTTTACCCCAAATCTAGGTGAAAAAACTAAAGAAGCAAATATACCCTCTGTCACGCCGAAAAAAGTTAAAATAGTAATAAAAAAACAAATAAGTCTCGAGAAAGCATCAGGTTACGACCTAATAACTCGTCAGGTACTTAACAAATTACCAAGAAAAGCCACTGTAATGATAACCTATATAATAAATGCTTCATTCAGAATGAAATATGTACCAAGCATATGGAAGATAGCAGAGGTAATTATGATCCCAAAACCAGGAAAACCTCCTAATAAAGTGGATTCGTATAGGCCGATATCTATACTACCAATTATGTCAAAATTACTTGAGAAGATATTATTATCAAGAGTAAAACCTATAATAACTGACAAGAAACTAATTCCAAACCATCAGTTTGGCTTTAGGAATCAGCATATGACCCTTGAACAAGTCCATAGAAATAATGATACATAAAAAGAAATTTGCACAGCAGTATTTCTGGATGTGGCACAGGCCTTCGACAAGGTCTGGCAGGAAAGATTAGAACACGAATTAAGAACCCTATTGCCCAAACGGTACAGCGGCATCTTAACATTTTACATAAAAGAGAGAAACTTTAGGATACAATTTGAGGATGAATACTCTAGAATTAAACAAATAAAGGCAGGCGTGTCACAGGGTAGCGTACTTGAGCCAATCTTGTACAGACTCTACACCAGCGATATACAAACTTCAGAAGATACCTTGTTAGCTACAGTCGCAGATGATACAGCAATACTCTCGAAAGGTACAGACTTCGAAAAAGCTGCAATTAAAACACAAAGAGCTCTAGATGGCATAACAACCTAAACAAAGAAATGGCGAATCAAGTTAAATGAGAGAAAGTCAGCACATATTAATTTCACCTATAAGAAGAATAAAAAAATTCAGTTTGGAATAAATAGACAGCCAATTCCATTCATTACTAATTCCAAATATCTAGGAATGAACCTAGACGTTAAATTAAAATGAAAAAGGCACATAAAAAGAAAAGGGAAGAACTAGAAATAAGAAGAAGAAACTTATCATGGTTGATAGGACGATGATCACAAATGACAGTAGAAGACCAACTACTGATATACAAGCACATTCTAAGACCAGTATGGCAATATGAAGCGCAACTATGTGGTTGTTCTAAACTAAGCAACATCAATATTATTCAACGATTTCAAATTAATGTACTCCGGGATATAGTCAATGTACCGTAGTATGTATAAAATTCTGATCTACAACAAGACCTAAATGTAAAACTAGTGATAGGAATCATCTAAAAAATGACACAGAACTTCATATACGGAGGTGATTTTGCTATTGGACTACAGGGAACCTACACGGCGACTCAAGAGTAGTAAGACTGAGTTGTAGACTAGAAATAACAAAAGACATGAAAAAAATTTCTCAGAAAACTTGTTCATGAAATTTCGTACTTGTTCCAAAACTTCTAATAACAAATTTTGATTATTATCAACAATAATAAAGAAAATTCGAAGAAACATTAGGTTTCTATTAAAAATTTACTAAACTAAAAATTTATTCAAAAATAGCTACAATTTTTAATTTTTTCCCAATAAATCCCCACTTCTATAAAATTTTAAAAATTCCCATAGTGAGGAAAAATTTTCACACCTGGTGGCACTGATTTACTAGTGGTGTTCTGTTTTAATGCAGAATGTTCCAATGGGCCTGATTGTTTGAACATCTGCAAAGTGGTGGTTGTCGACCAGTTGCCTGAATTATTTCTGTCCCGTACGGTGTCATCGTTGATGCTGATTTCTTAAATGTCTTTTTCGATAAGCCAGTTTTTACTTTTATGGAAAGGGCAAGGCTAAGGATTCGTTTGGTGTGTCTGTTATTTTTTCAGAGTGTTGATTAAATTTCAGCAATTTTGTTTTCATCCAGATTCCCCCCCCCCCCCCGTGCAAACTGGACCAAAAAGTTTCCTAAGCATTTTTCTTTTTTGTTTTTCCGTGTTCTTCCCTCCTGTCTATATAGCGCTTGTGGTTTGACCACTGTGTTGTAATGCCTTGGCTTTGCGTTACGGGATATTGATTATTTGTTGTATCTGTTCCACGTGATTCTGTAGAGCTTTTGTAATTTAAAGAGTCTCTCTACGTTTATCGTGTGCAGAACAAATACTGAATCTAAAGACCATCCTTCAAATCCGCAAAGGCAGGCAGACGGTGGTCATCTATGTGGATATGATTCAATAGGTAGAAAGACACGTTTCAGTGTATTAGAAGAATTTAAAGTTGATAGAAAAACAAGAGAACCAATCAAACAAGCATTAACCAACACCTAAAGTTAAATTTTTGGACGAAATATCTGAACCTTTTCATATCAAAATAGGAGCTTGACAAGGAGACGATACTATTTAATGTTGTATTAGAAAGAGGAATTAGGATCTGCGAAAAAGAAGTAAAAGAAATAACCTTGGGCAAACTTCGCAACAACAAAATTCACCTACGTTGTTTGGCCTTCTTTCCAACAACAGAAAGGAAGTGACCCACGCTGCTGACAAACTGCATGAAATTGAAACCAAAACTAGGCCACAGATTTCTTATTCAAAAACTCAATACGTGCAAGGGTCCCCTCGTCACCTTGATAGGCAACCTATGGTAGCAAAGTTTGGACACATAGCGCAAGTACCTTAATTCAAATATCTAGGAGAGGTCATTCAGCCCTTAGGATTGAATCAGAAAGCAGAGCGTCCAGTCAATTAAGCGGTACGGGCCTGTCGGGCTGTTCGTGTTTCTTTATTATTTTTATACTGATCCCAAGCAAATATTTCTGTACTACGCCGAACTGAACCGGTATCAATTTAGTATTTTTGAATGCTTAAAGCTTTTTCTTCTATTAGAGCGGCTGTTTAGGCTTTGCTCAATTTGTCGAAATTTTTCTACCTCAGCATCTGAGACTTTTGTAAATTTTAATAAAAAATAAAACGTTTTAAAGTGAGTTTCTTAATTGCGGCAATTTTACCAGGTAAAATTGTGTTATCATGAGTGTATTTTTGGACTACTGCTAACGCGCAAGAATTTAGAAATTAAAAAATAAATTATTATGCAATAAAAAGTGCAATTAAGTATATTGTACATAAAATTATTTTTGCCAAATAAAATTGCCATATAAAATATTGTTTATACAGCATTTTTGCGACAAAATTCGCAGCTTGTGCACTAATTTGTTGTTCAGTAAATTGTTCTGAAAACTAGAATCGATTATACATCAAGTTTTACCGTTTTATTAGCACCTTGCTTATTTCAAGCGTACTCAAGTCAAGATTTAGAAAACGAAACAAAGGCGATAATGGTGTAAAATTAACTAAATGTTATGTAAAATCAATTAATGCTTGTGTAAAACACATCAGTACTACACTATACTAGGTAAGTTCTAAGAGATTGTAAAACTGATATTTCCAACAACAACGTTTTTACTGCATCCATTTTGTAATTTTTAACCCAGTTTCCTTCTCTTCTTCTTTATTTATCCACCTGTTGAAAGCCTGAGTCCACTATTGCTAGATATTTTGAAAGTAATTTCTTTTTTACTTGCTCTACTCGGAAACTTCACTTATAAAATTTTATTTTACAGCTTGTAGTTTAAATCAATTAACTAGTTAGCCATAAAATTAAATAAACTTTATGGCACTTGTAATTTTTATCATAACTTAATTGTTTTCGTGTTGTGTTTATTTGTACAGTTTTAATATCCCAGCACAAAACAAAATTAATTAGTAATAATTCGACCGGGAAATTAAAAATCAGAAACAAACGATGGATGATAACTGCCACTTAAAATTATTAAAAAATTTAATCGATCTATAGTTTTCATTATTGCGGTGCAAGGTGTAATGTTTATTTATTTATAAAAACCAACCGAATGACAATAAACATGTTAAAAATGTCACAAATGATGTTAATAAAACTAATCCCTTTCCATTTTCTTCTACGTAATTTTCTATTTGGATTCTGAGTCGAGCAAGATATTAATATCCTGGAAGATCTAAAATCTTAGCTATTTGTTTATCCATTTTGTCACAATTCATCTATCTGTAAACAAATAAAGTTTCAGATTTGCAGTTTCGGTTTCTTTCGGAGCACAAGACGCATACATTTATTAACTATCTACTTAATTTTGCAATGTCATTTTCACCACAGTCTTAGAAATTTTTCTACTGTGTTTAAATTCTTAGAAAACCAAACATGAATGTTGTCCGCGATAAAAAATATCGGTGGAGATCATTTTGATAAGACACAGGTAGAAACGAAGTTTAGTAAAATCTGATTTCTTTCAGTCACAACTTCCGGCAGTGAAGTGACAGACGTAGAAAAGATCGATTCTGAAGTAGCTGTAGAAAAAGCACTGTCTAAGATATTTAAGCTAAAGTACTGATTCCTTCTGTATCTAGACATTTTATCGTTTACTTGTAATAACGTACAAAACACTTTAAGCTAATTTGTTAATATAAAAAGCTTGTCATCAGTTCAATAAAATGTTTCGCTTGGTATTCACCGTGGCATTATTTGCAATGACCTACGGTAAGCTGCTTTTTATACTCTGATCAATACAAGAAAAAAAAACTTCCTTTTGTGTTACAATTTAATTTTAAGTTTTCTGCTTTGTTATAGGTCGTCAAGTCGCACAAAGCGAAGGCAGAATAGTCGAAGGAAAAGATGCAGAAATAGAAGACTATCCCTACCAACTTTCTCTTGAGTTCTTGTTCCACTTCTGTGGAGCTTCTCTTATCAGGCCTAATGTAGCTGTCACGGCAGCATATTGCACACACAAAATAGAGTAATGCAATACATGCACTTGTATTTACTCAAATAATATCGTTTACTATTTTTCCATTCAGTGACTATAAACCTTACCTATCAGTAAGCGCTGGAAGTAGTTTAGTTCACGAAGGTGGTCAGGAAGCTAACATACTCAACATCTGTAGTCATCCAAAGTACGATAGTGCAATCCTCGACTATGATGTTTCCGTTATTTTGTTAGACCAATCGTTTGTACTTGGTGCTAGAGTTCAAACTATTCCTCTTCAACCTGTTAACGACGAAATTCCCACTGGAACCGTAGCTACTGTTACTGGATGGGGAACACTACAGGAAAACGGTTCATTACCAGAAAAACTGCAAGCAGTCCAAGTACAAAAGATAGAATTCTCAGATTGCGTCGAACTTTACAGTCATCATAATAAAACTGTTACTGATAGGATGGTTTGCTTTGGATTTACCGAAAGCGGTAAAGATGCTTGTAAGGTAAACAATCTTGTCGTAAAATTTTTGAATAACAATAAAAATTGACGTTTCAAACAGTACGATTCCGGTGGACCTTTAGTTATTAATGGAATACTCGTCGGTCTTGGGTCGTGGGAAATTGGATGTGCTAAACCTAATCAACCTGGTGTGTATACTAAAATATCGCATCCTGAAATTAATTCTCATATTAATGAGTGTTTAACAAAATTCGAATAATTATTGAATTGTAGTAAATGTAATTGGGAAATAAAATTTGATGGGGAACCTAACAATTTGAATTCGTTTGTGGAAGGCGACCCTAAATTAACTAAAGCCGAAATGTTTCTAAACAATTATTATTTAATAGTACTTTTAAACTGTTTACAGACAAAGCTTGCATTTGGTTTTGTTCTGTGAAAAATAATGTTGGGGATTGGGATTCACTAGCAGATCTATCGCATCAGGAATTCCTACCAACAGATTATGAGGATAAGTTGAGGGAGGAGAAAAAAACATAGAGTACAAGCAAAAAACGAATTTGTTACTATCTATATAGCTACAATGGAATGACTTTTTAATAGAGTACGTAGAGCTCTCGCTGAAGTAACTAATATTATGTATATTTGGTAGAATTTATTACCTTAATGCCATTCTCAATTGATTTTAGTAGATGTTTCTAGTGCTAGTGAATTGTCAAGGTTATGTTAAAAGCTTGAAGAAACGTGAAATATTTAATTAAGATCTCGATTATATCATAAGCTGTCTCTTAATCTTTCAGAGCCTGAATTAGCTTCTATTGAACCTCACAGTCCTGTTGATGCTGCTCCAACTTCACAACAAAAACAGCATAACACTAATAAAGTATTTTTGTTGCCTAGAGACAAACTTAATTGTTTTAGACAATTGAACTGTGGCGAACTAAATATATTAATGCACATTGTTTGATGAACAGGGGCAGATTTTGTTTTGTTTTGTGGACATCCCAATGTAACTAAGACTATTAGTCCTACATGCTCAAAAAATGAGTAAGGAAGCTAAATCACTTTAACTAGGTTAGATAGCGTCAGAACGTTTTATTAAAGCAACGAAAACAATGAAATACACCCTCGTTTAGCTCCATTACTGTTGTCTGACGATAAAGATTGCAGGCTTTCTGTCGAAGTAAAGTTATTTGACAGAAAAATTTTAGCCCTTTTAAATCTTGGAGCTTGTATTTCTGTTGCTGGTTTTAAAGGTAGTAAATTAATCGATTTACATTAGTTAAAAATCGAGCCACTGAAATACTCACAATTTACAACTGCTGATAGTAAGCATCACAAAGTTCAAAGTGCTGTTGATGTACCTTTATGCGTAGATCAAGTATGCAAAATAATTCGTGTGTTAGCCGTTCCTAATCTTCAGCAAATTCTTTACTTGGCCCGTAATTTCAGTGAGAGTATCTCAGTTTGTATTGATTTTAAAAATAATAATTGAACGGTACAACACTGTAACAGCACTCACGTTGAGAATTAATTTTAATGACGGTAAGTTAGGTTTAAGAAATAAGCTAGTTCGTCATATTGATACCGGAAGTGCACGTCCAATGAAACAGAGACAGTGTAATTTGTCTTATTTTATACAAGAACATTTTAACAAAAAGTTGGATAGTATATATGTTACTACTTGAACTTTCTTTCACCGAATGGTCATCGGTGTTATTAGTGCCTAAATCTAGCACTAGTTGCTTTGCTTTAACGGCAGAAAACTCAATAGCGTGACTAAAGAGATTCATACCCTCTTTCCTCTGATGATAGGATTCTGAGTATACTGCAAGATACTAAATATATTATCTTTTCGGTCGATCTTCGTCAAACGTTCTGGCAGATTGCTTTGTACGAGAAGTCTAAAGAAATAACCACATTCGCTGTTGCAAGTAGCGGGTTATTTCAATTTTAAAGTTTTACGTTTCGGACTCTCCAATGTTGCATAAACGCAACAACGATAAATGGATGTTACCTTTGGATCTGAGTTAGAACTCAATATTTTTCTATATCTGGATGAAATGAGGAAGTGAAAGTGAATAAAGCAAACGACAACTGAACTTTACCTACATCTTTCTTAACTAAAGGCTCGTTCTTGACAAATGCTCAAATTTAATTGCGATCGGTGAAGATTTGGTGTTGTATGCTATTTTTGTTGAAGACGGAAATTGGCGATGCTTATGTTTTGTTGTTTTTGGTGCTAGGTGGCGCCTTGTACCACCTACATTTCAATTCTCCGTGCTAGTGCTCAGCTTTCTTTCATCTTTTATGCTTTCTCTCTCAATTAAACTAGTTTTTTTTACCTAGTTTTCTGCTGTTTAAGACGTAATTCGTTACCTCATCCATTGCCATGCTCGTCATCTTGTTTTGTTTCTGATGCACGGCTTTGCATGCTAATTCTTTCACTGGACTGTCCGATGCCGCCTCTTACCCAATTGCAACCAGTCTTGGTGTCTTATCGTTCCACTTTCAAACAACACCGTTTACGATTAACTCTCTATAAGCTGTTTTTATACCTTTTCCTTTCGTCCTGAAGTCTCCTGCTTCCCTCCTGATAGTTTTGTAAATCTCTCTCTGTGCTTTAGTGATATCACTATCTATAAAGATTGTCTCGCCTCGTAACGCTTCAAGTCAATCTTTGTTTCTTAATACTCCCACCTTTCTCTAAAACCTTTCCAATTCTATGGTGTCAGTCTTTGGACCAAGCTCGATCTTCACTTCAATATTCATCTTATCCTTAATGAAATCACCTATACCTTCCTTTATTATATTTTTATCTTGCGTATCTAACTCCAAACGAGTGATAATACCCACTGTCACGTTCGATTGATTCACGTTAAAACTGTCTTTCATGAATGGTTGAAAAAATTAAGATTTCTTGTGAAGCAGATATCTACAAACTGGTTGTGTGACGTACATTTAGTTTAGTTGGAAATATCTCAAATGTCTGTTATCTATTCAGAACCTCTTAAATATGACTATATTTACGTAGATAAATATACAAATGTTGACTATGCCTTTTTTCTTTACCTTCAATGATATTTAATTCACAGTTTATATAATAAGGTAGCCAGAAATGTTCATTTGCATTATCATAAACATCACACTTTGAAAGAATTGATGTTTCAGGGCAGTGTCAATTAACATTTTTTTATTTCTTACAATCTGCTCTACTGTGCATTAATAAACTTTAAGTTAACAGAAACATTATATAAAATTAACGTCTGTTGTGGTGGTAACAGTAATAAAAATTACTAACGTTAATTTTGTTTAATGTACTTGTTAACTTAACTTTCACTGATATTTGTAGTAAAGCCTTTTGCTTATGTTACCGTTTAAAATTTTCGCTTTTAGCACGGACATAAACCTTTCTTACAGGTACAAGCAAAGTTTATGGTGTCACGTGTGTTTTTGCGAGCAACGTAAAGATGTCCCTATTGTTGCTTGTAAACTTGGTCTATGCTTTTTTATTAGAGTTTCTTATCTAAACCTCTTATTGGTTATCTATGGTATCTGTTCGTTAGTAGTGCCAGCGAGTACCACGTTGCTACAAAAAACGAAATGCTCCGCTCTTGGTACACTTTTAAATTAATATTGAGATAAATATCAAAACTGCAATAAAGTATTTTTAATTGATTTAACATAATATCCCTTTTAGATGAATAAATACGTAACTGGGATGAAAAGAAAATTGAATGAAGCAGAAGAAGCCGGTACAAGTAAAGGTAATACAACTACGCAAAGGATTAGAAAATAGAATCCAATTGTGATTTACATGCAAGGTTATGAATGGCCAAGAACGACCAATGTGTTTGCTCTGTATGAATATTTTGGCCGCAGATGGCATGAAACCCAATAAATTAAAATGACATCTTGCAAAAGTACGTACATGCAGTCCGCGTTGGCAAGACAAGAGAATTTTTCAGAGAAAATTAGAGATTTTAAATAAACAACAAAAACGTTTCCAAAGACCATGTCTGTATCATCAAAAGCAAAAGGTTTCTTATAGAACTGCTAAATGCAAAAAATCCCATTTAATAGGAGAAACTTTGGTGCTACCTGCGGCTATTCACATGGTAGCTAGGATGCTCGGCGAATCGTACGCTTATCAACTTAGAATGATTCCACTTGCAGATAATACGGTCGGAAAAAGAATTTTTGATATATCTAAAGATCTTTTCGATCAATTAATAGATCTTGTTTCTATTATTGCTATCTTTGTAATTGAAGTTTTCTTTATCACACTTTACATCTCTAGAAACGAATAGTTCTCCTGTTGTAGTCACTTGGTACATACCCTACCATTCGTGCTTCTCTAGCTCTGGTTTCTAATTTATCTCCTTTGGGTAATTTCTATGTCCATGCTTTTGATCCAAAGATACGCATTCTATTTATATCTGTTACATCCAGATATCTTCCTGCTGGTATCCCACCACCGAGTGCGTTTGTTGGGCATCTGTTTAGTTGATATGCAGCACATCTTATTGCTTCTCTCCGTAGTGCTTTAGGTAGGTTGCTCTCTGTTATTAAAGTTCTTGCTTTATCTTGCAAAGTTCTGTTTAACCTTTCTGCGGTTCCGTTCACTTGGGGTGAATATGGTTGTGTGTATTAAATTAATATTCCATTTTGTTTACAAAAATTTTTTAATTCTCTTCAATTATACTCTCCACCATTGTCGCATCTAATTTTACTTACACATCCTTATTTTTGAATTTTAATTCTGTAATTACACTATCATATTTTTCAGGTGGTGTTAATAATAAATGTATTACTTTGTCAGACTGTTCCATATTTGTATCTGTGCTATCTAATTCTTTTATTGAACCTTCAAATTTAATAAAATGTTCTTGTAAACTTCTTTCGAATGTATAACTTTGAAAATAGACTTTTTTTTCAATAACATTTTTTGTAAAGCCATCATCATCTCTCTTGCGGTCTTCGCATCTTTGATATATTCTCGAGTGTCGTCTGTAATACACTGTGTAGTCTTTGATTTTGCTTTTGCATTTTTCAAGTTAGGCTTCCTTTTCTTTTTCTTGTAACTTTTCCACATCAACTTCTTTATTTACCACCTCTAACAGGTTATGTTCTTCTAATAATCTGTTAACTCGATATTTCCAATTAGAAAAATTATTGTACGTTAATTGTGGAAGTTGATTTGTGTTTCCCGTCATTGTTTTTGTACGTCAACTCTTCTTTTATAGGTTTCTCAAAGCACGTATTATTTGCACTTCCACTAATAAACACTTGCAAGCGATTTATAACTATAAATCTTGTGTGATATATTTTGCTGGGCCCATAACCTGATAAGATATTAATTGGTAATGCTTTATTTAATTATTTATAACCACAAATATGAACAAAAACGGAGAACGAAAACATAACAACACTTTCTTTGATAAAACTTTCATCTTAAATTGTTGACAGCTCCACCTGCTACAAACACAAGGAAAAAACTAAACCTAAATATCTAAATAGTCTTAACATTAGTAACATCCTTTGCCTAAAAATTAAATTAAATATGTATGTGTCTTTTACATCACAATAATACACTTATATAGTATACTCTGGTATATGTTATGTAATTATAAAATTATA
>VTPC01002506.1:0-13144 GCA_011009095.1 Ignelater luminosus
TTTTTTTATATCTTACGCCAGGTTTATTTTCATTCTAGCCATTTTCTTGCATTCCAGAACTGTCAAAGGTTCTAAATCAAAACATTCAGCTAGAGAAAATTTCTTGTTGTTAGTCTGAGCTGCAATGTCTAGAGATAAACATAAGTTTGTAGAAACTTGAAGCGGAGGTCATTCTAGCATAGGAGACTGAGACCTGATAACTGCGACTTCCACTAGCCAATCAATGTTTGTTCTGTGCTATTTACATCACAGTAGATCCAGTTTCAGGGGAGGCTGTTATGAAGAGTTTGAATTCTTTCTTGTTGTTTTCTGGTTGTTCTTTTCAAAGAGTTTTTTGTCAAGTCTTACTTTGACTGTTTGCTCACTGTCACTACCAGGATCGCTGTTTTTGGTGATTGAATGAGACTAATCTAATTAATCAATGAAATTTGTCTCAGACATATCGCAGATTCATTTTAATGGATCATTGGTAGCAAGCAATTCAGTTCTTTCTGTTGAACAGCCTGACTTAATGTTTCAATGTTCTTAGAAGCATTTGAAATTGAAAGCTTGTCTGATCAGAATTAAAGGGTTCAAGATCTTTCAGCAGTAAGGCCTGTTTTAGTTGTAAACGTAGTCTCCCCACACTTCTCACAGCTACAATTATATTTTAGTTTTGTACTCTCAAGACTACATTTCGATTAGGAAAAAGGTCATATACTACTTATATTAAATCTACCTCAATGAGCAGTTTATTTTACGGTTGAATTATTGAATTTAAAATCTAACAGATATTAAACTATCTTCAGCTCTCTTAGTTTTTAAACCGTTTTTACTTTATCTAGTTTCCCAAGAGCATTAGTAACCTCAATATTATCAAAGATGGTTTTACATCTTCACAATTTAAAAATAAAATAAAACAAAAATGTTAATGTTAAGTATAAAGAGACTAACTATATCAGACATTTATTCAAGTAGAAGATTTCCATCCACTTTTCTTGCACTAAACTAAATTTCTTTAGATCTAGTAAATGTTAATTAAGACGATTTAAGACCAGGGAAAAAAACAAAAGAAAATATCAGTCTTGATCTCGCTCGTCACATCTGTTACTCAATGATACGATTACCTAAGTGAATGCGCATTCGTACTCTATAAAACCTTGAGTAGAATCCGAGAGTTTCTATATTTCTACTAGTAACGAGTAATCATCTATTATTCAGTGCAGCATAATCTGTCAAAGCACCGTGTTTGCCCTATCTCCTATACACACGCCATCGGACCATTTTATTCGTTTGACGCAAACTTCTGTTGGAAACGAATTAACGAACTGAGCGTCTACTACGTGCAGAGAGAACAAAATAATTGGGGGTAAAATGGACCAACTAAGTGGAATTGATGCCATTTCCACGGATTTCTCAAAACAAGGGCGTGCAAATCTGCGGAACACAGATAGATGTATATTCGCGCCACTTTTAAAGTTGCATTTAGTTTTTGCTTCTCTTCAATATTCTTTTTCTATTTATTTAAGCTCAAAAAAAGAGGAAATTTTTGTTTCGGAACTAATTTTTTTTTCATACAACCCCCACAACAAATCAACACCTTTTTGGTCTTTTACAAAAATCCAGTATAAAATATGTGGGAGTTCCTGTATGGTAAGATCCAAACAATAAATTGAAAAAAGTCAACGATGACAAAAGAATGAAAAAGATTCAATTTTAGAGATATAAAAAATGTTTGTAATTTATTGCACTTAAATTTATTTTAAATTCGCGTTTAGTATTTCTTTATAATATTTCTGAGTTTAATATCCGGTAGGATAAAATTAGGACAAAATAGATAAAACCGTAGTGAATTTGAAGGTAAATAACGTTTGAATTTTGGAAGCTACCTGAATTATGACTTCCGGACATTTGCCTTTTGTAGCACGGATTTAAAGATCGTAAATTTTATTTTAGGGTACGATAAATGATTATTCGAGTATCAATAATTTTCTTTTTTAATAATAATATGGATGTACGGTACAAAACCGTTAAGAATTTTCATTTAAACTGTTTTGTTATTTATTCAGTGACCACCTAACCTGCAAGTAACTGCTTTTCATATGTAAACATATTATTTATATCTAGTGAGTATAAAAACAAAACTAAACGGAAAAGTAACAATAAACACAAAACAAGACATGCTAGAGGAATGCAAGAATGTTGTGGTTTGCTAAATTCATTGTTTCACTCACTGTTTTTATTTCTTTCTTCAAGATGGTTGCGTCTACATTTTCTGTCCTCTGTCTTTCTCTATAGTGTCCTCCATATGTATCTAAAAGTTTCCTTCTCTGTCATTATTTGCAAAACTCAAATATCTCTGTTGCTCTGTAGCTTTCTGTTTACTCTTTTTCATTAGTTTCTCAAACCTTGATCAATTGAAGTTTTTGTCTTAATATTACTTTCAGGCCAACCGCTGTTTGAAAGTGTTATGGTCGACTGGATATATTGAACTGACTCCTCTCTTCTTCCTCCTGTTTTCCTTACATTGTCTTCCCATGTTGTTCTAGGTCTTCCTCTGTATTTTTTCCTTCATATTTCATTTCAAACACTTTCTTCGGGTATCTCTCTTTGCTCATTCTTATTATGTGTCCATACCATTGTAGCGTTTTTCTCTATCTCTTCTACTAGTGGTTGTTCTTCTAGTTCTTCTCTAATGCTTCTGTTTCTTATTCTATCACTTCTCGTTTTTTCCATTACCCGCCTTAGATACCTCATCTCTACTGCTGTTATTTCTGATCGATGTTTGCCTACCATTGCCCATGATTCTGCCGCATATGATATTGTTGATGTATATATTGCTTTGTATAGGTGCATTTTTGCTTTGGTACTTAGTTCTTTTTTCCCAATTAATGTATTATTTATTGGGTAATATGCTTTGTTTGCTTTGCTGATTCTATTTCGTATCTCTTCATCTACTCTTCCATCTTTAGTTATGATGATCCCTACGTACATTTTTAAATTGTTTTCCGTTTACCTGTATTCATATTTGTTCCCCTTCTTGTTGTTCTCGAGTTATTTTCATTACCTTGCTCTACGTTTATAATCATGCCTTTCGCTTCTAGTTGATTATTCCATTCTGTGACTTTTTTATTTATTTGTCTTTCTGTTATCACTATCAGGATGATGTCATCTGCATAAACTAAGTCTTGTGTTGTTACCACAGTTAGGTTTAGGTATCCTAGGCCTTCTTTTCTGGTTTGGTTTCTACATTCTTTTATTATCTGGTCCATGTAATGGGTGTCCCAGAATTCACGCAAGAAATAATTTTAATTAGTTTTTAATTAAAAATTGTAAATTTTTTATTGATTCATAAAGTATACAGTATAGGGTTATGTATGGAATAGCATATCGGATAAATGGCCTCCACGGCTTTGCTGGCACATACGAACTCTTTTGTCGAAATTTTTCATGACCGTTTTGCATAAATGTGGCTGAATTTCGTTGATACAGCACTCAGTTTTCCTCCTTCAAGGCGTGGGTGGTTGTGGGCTCGTTGGCATAAACCTAAGACTTCAAAAAACCCCAAAGAAAAAAGTCCAACGGCGTTAAATCGCATGATCTGGGCGGCCAATTCTGATCACCAAAACGGAAAATTACACGACCAAAAAATGACTCATGCAGTAATTGAATTGTTTGTCGGGCTGTATGGCATGTGGCACCGTCCTGTTGAAACCACATGTCGTCCACATCCATATCATGCAATTTAGGCACAAAAAACTGGATTATCATGTCGCGATAGTGAGCACCATTAACTGTTATTGCCTGACCAGCCGCATTTTCGAAGAATAAAAACGCATTGTTCTTTCGTGTAGCGCTCCATTTTTAATAACCCTAAACTATCACTGTCTTTTTCTTCGTTGGCAACACTTTAACGCACAAATGGCGCAAAATTCAATTTTATGTCAATTTTGGCACACACTTTGGGCTTAAGCGGTCACCTTGTTTGATGCCCCTTTCGATTTCAAATTCTTCTAATTTTTTCCCATTTAATTTTACTATTCCTGTACTATTTGTATTTATTTTTTGTATGTTACTCTTTAGTTTGGGTGTTACTTTTAGTTCTTCTAAGGCTCTATACATATTCTCGTGGGACGTTCTTATTCTACGTATGTAGTCTTGCGTTTGTCTTTCAGGTTTGTATGCAGTTTGTTCTTCTTGTAATTTGTTTTCTATTTCAGACCTTAATAGTTTTTCTAATATTTTTGAGTAGATTCTAAATGCTACCGAGGATAAGCATAATGCTCTACAGTTCTCACAGTTGATTGTTTCTCCTGGGTACTACAATGTTTCTTTCGCATTCATCTGAAATTTCATGCTTGTTGGAATATTCTTGTTAGCTCTTCTATAGTTTCTGGTCTTCTATGCTTTAACATTTTAGCATGAATCCCAGCCTCACCAGGTGCTTTTCCATTATTTGCTTTCGTCAATTCTTCTTTTACTTCGTCCTCAGTAATTTCTCTTGCAGTATTAGTTATTTCCTTATTTGTATCTTCTATCTGCATCTCATCTTCTTCATCATTGAATTTAGCTAGGTACTGTTTTTTCAAGTTTTAAGTATGCTTTTTGTTTCTGTTTGTAGTTCTCATCTTGAATTAATTATATTTCTAAATTTCTTAGCTCTATTTCTCTCCAGCCTTTTGGCCACATTCCAGAACTGTCTTTGGTTCTCTTTAATTTTTCTTCCAAGTTCTTCCCAGCTATCTTTCTTGACTTGTCTTCTGCTTCTTTACCGTCATTTTTTTGTATGTATGCCCTTCCGTCTTGTTCTGTTTTTGTTCTTATGTATGTTTTCCATGCTTCTATTTTCACATTTACTTTACTTTTTACTTTTTCTGTCTACTATTTAGTTCTTTTTTGCCCAGGTTTTAATGTGACTATCTTAGTTCCACTTTTTTTTCTGTTGTTTCTGTAATTTCTCTTTTAAGTTTCTTCATCT
This sequence comes from Ignelater luminosus, assembly GCA_011009095.1. NCBI lineage: Eukaryota > Metazoa > Arthropoda > Insecta > Coleoptera > Elateridae > Ignelater > Ignelater luminosus. Next base: position 4,958 of record VTPC01002506.1, read on the forward strand.
ATTATCTACGTTCCATTGGCTTCCGGTGCGTTCTTCATTTTCTGCCAGATCTTCCAGTTTTTGTGTTACTTTACTTTCGTATTCTTGTTTTTTATTTTGATGTTCCAATTCCTCTAATTTTATTCTTCTGCATCTCTCTGGTTTCTTAAGGTTTGGGCCTGTCACTACTAGATAGATAAAACCGTAGTGAATTTAAAGGTAAATAACGTTTGTCTTGTATTTAATTCTTTTCTTCTTATAACTTTGATATCTTGTATTGTATATATACTATAGAGTCTACCAGGCTTTTCTGTCTTAATGCCTCTGCTTCGTATGTGATTTTGTGTATTGTTTTATGATTGAACCAGGTTTTTTCTATTAGCAGGTCATTTATAATACAGCAGTCCAAACAGTCTTCTTCTATTATGATGTACTTCTCCTTCTATTCCGTGCTTTCCCATGCTTCCATGTCCTGTTTCTTGTTTGTTTCCAATGTGAGGATGAGAGTGAACTCGTGGAAGAATTAAAGAAATAACTTCAGGTGGTGCCAAAGTGTCATTTATCAAACAAAGATTACTAGCAACTTTATTAATGATACAGCAAACAAGAAACTAAGAATCTTTAAAAAGCGCTTTTCTGAGTGACCAAAAATAATCTGAAACTATTTTCGTAATACAAATCGACTATTGAGTGACTAATGGAATTAAGTCAAGCAAAAAACAGTTTTGGTTTTTCTAATTGTTCATAATGAAAAGATTTCTTTCAGACCGAGTCAGAGAATTGAAAGTTCCATCCGGGCTTTGCAAGAACTGGACTCTCTTCCTGAATGAAAGACGTTCACAAGAATCTAGCAATAGAATTTGGCCAAAAGAAGGCAAAAAATGTGTAATATCACTTAGCCCATCTGACAGCCTTTTTTCATCATAACTAGATGACGTCTATAAATTCTTATAGTAATACGACGAGGAACAAAAGATGAAGACAGCAGACCAAAAACAAAGACTGAATGCATTTCCCACTGCTTCATTAATGTCATGAAGTTTGGCCTGTTAATTATCTTTGTTTCGTCTTGAGAATCGCAGTATTCTATAGTATATAACTCAAAATTTCTGGTAGATTGAGTTCCACATGTTGTTCTGCATAGATCAAGAGTTTAAAGCATGATTGCTTTTTGCTGAAATTGAGGACTGGCGATAAGTTGTACGAGTACTCAGACAATTACCAAATATTTAATATTATAGCTAACAGACCCAGAAACCATTCTTTCAAGAATTCTGATTTCCTGATCCAGTCCTTCTTTTAGATCTTTGCAATCATCTTGCTTTTATCACTTCTGAATTACGTAATTTGTCTTATTCCAGAACATATTATATATGAAGAGTATTACTAATTAAGTGCTATGCAAACCCTTTCCCGTCGCTGTCAATATTTCAGTCCTTGTACCCGCTTCTGTTGCTAAAAGCTATAATAACTTTTTTCTGCTTTTTACCTTGCCAACAGTTTTTTTAAGAGCTTTGATTTTGATTAGGTTGATCAGGGCTTCAGTGATTGAAAATTCAGATCAGAACGTGGTCGCTCATTGAAACTTTCTCTTCGAATCATTAATGAATTGGCAAAAATCCGAATATACGAGACAGTTAATTCTAAAATAGGAAATAAAACGAAACACTACTGAAAAATTATCTTGAACAACAGAATGAAAATTATTACTTAGGGCAATCACCATAGTTTGAATTAAGTTTGCTGTACATATAGTGCCGAAAAGCCTAAAATTCCCTGCTTAACAAATTTTCAACAAAAAGTTAATTAACACATCAGCCATGCCTCCAAGAAATTTTAATTTCTCTTCTGTGTTTTCTATTTTACTCGTATAATCCTAGCTGCAGGTCGCAAAACATAGGGTTTCAAGAATTAATTAAGAATAATGGCTCGTATCTACAGGGTGTCTACAGGGGTGTTTTACTTCTTTTATTGTGTGGTTACAGCATAGCAGGATACCACTTTAACTTTTAAACCCTTCTGAATGCTTCAACTTATTCATTTAGTTTCTTTGCGTTTTTTTTCCTCTGTAAAATTGAAACTCTTTTCCTAGCTAAAACTAGTCTTTATACTACACATGTACTGTATCACAATACCGAAACAAAATTAATTCACTAAAGACAGGAAACTTGGCTCGTTCGAAATTGTGTAATCCATTACCATCATCATCATCTTTCGCATTCATTCTCCATAGTTACTTATCCGGGCTGGATACAGTGGTTCAAATAAATTTAAATTCATTTTAAATGAGAAATTTGATATTCACGTGGATGATTTGTGCACGTTTGCTTAGAGGGAAAATATAAAAGCTTTTTGTTCCTTTTATGGTTGGAACTCATTAATTTAATGTTTCTGGAACATTTGGAATTGCTTACGTTGTTTATTTCTTTCGGTTTTAATTGTGTTTGCTTTTTGTAAATCTTCTAGTATTTTTAATGAAATATCTTTCTTATGATAAAGGTCGTGCTTCTAAAATTTGGAAATCACGAAAAAACTTATCGAGGAAAGCAGCAGTTTACTTTCTAAACTGTTAGACGTTTCTGTAATTGGGCATTCAATAATTAAAACACATGATATCTCACATCTCTAATTAAATTAGCTTCAAGGAGTCTTTTACGATGCAATGCATTGGGCGGTTGGGGATTTTCTCGAAAATAAAATTTTTTCTTGATGAAATAGTGACGCCTGTTTCCTCTTTCTGATTGACTTGATGATCTTAGAGGATGCTAGCTCTGGAAAAGTTCTCAGGGAAATCAAATTTCAAGAAAATCTGTACCTCTTTATTTATTTATCGAGACGGTCGGTAAAAACTAATACCTGAGATGAAATTAAAGCTGGTTTTATGTTTCCTTCAGTCACAGTAGCAAATGCTGGTATTTTCATTTATAAGAGTTGATAAAAATAACGAGGTTTGTTTCTCAATAACTTTGTATCTACAACAAAATCGTCTAGGAAATTGAAACTTCAGTAATGAATCAAGAAGAGGAACAAAATCAAAATTTACTTTAGTATAAGAAGTATAAATACTAAGAGCTTTCTTTTGTTTAATACAAGGATTAGCTAAGAAGTCTGGACGCTACTTTCAGACTTGCCTGCCTTTCAGTGATTAACTGCCTGCATCTACAATACACCGATTCACTTCTCAAGTACAAATACAATTACGTTTTGCAACTCATCGAGAGACTACTTGCCATGAAAAACTTTTGCAGGCGAACTCTGAAACTCTAAATATGACGGCACGTTTATTTATACCGAAATTCTTTTTTTGATTATTTCTTGTTTCACTGTTTTGGATTCGAATTTTGGCGGCTAATGCTGCGTTCGCTCTTTAACTATGACTTCTTGTTACATTATTGATTCTTTAATACAGAACTTGAAGAAGACATTTTCTAATTATTTATGAAGAAATTTTTTCCAATTACACTTCATTCTAAGGAACTTAAACTAATAGCTTTAAGGCATTTAGTTGCGAAAAGCATCTGGGCAAAATAGATTGCAGACGAAAAAGAATAAGAAAAAGAAGAAGAAAAAGAAGAGAAAAAAATCGGAGGCAACAACGAAGCACAGCACACTTAGGCAATAGAATCTGATATTGTTAAGTTAACAAATATTAAGGTTTGGAGATCTGGATTCAGATACTTATTCTGAGCGGATTCAATAATCAGATAAGTGAGACGATGAGTGCTGGGCAAAGCATCGGATGCTTTTGCTCAAAGGTAGGTTTTGCACAAGCAAGGCGTCCACCCACCCTTAAAACACCACCTTTATTGAGAAAAAGGGTAAGTTCACGTAGATATTTAGAGGGCAAAGAATTTTTCTTTAAGAGGGCAATATCGCAACTGAACGCTTGAGATTGTACATATTTAATCATAAATGTGAGTGCTTTGTCGATTTCGACAGGAGTGAGATCACATACAATGCGAAAACTACAAGGAGAAATGGAGCATTTGAGATTGTGCACAAAACGAAGAATGTAAGCCATAATGCGTTGTAATTTTAAAACAAAGGAAAATCGTTGAAGAAGTGAATCAATGAAACCTTGTTCAATAACAGCTGCGCATGTGGTTTTCTTTAATTCTTCTTCAGCTTCAGGAAATTCCGATAAACCATGGGACCACAAATGACAGGGAAGCGACATCTATGGAAGCCCCGCCCACCAGAATGAATTTGAAAGAAGTTCAAGTGGCAATAACCCTTGCAATGCAGGATCAACTGGATTGTTGATAGAAGAGACGTGGTTTCAGCAACTAGGTGGGACATTTTCCTGAATTTTAGTAACGCGATTAGACACAAACATGGCCTATTTATGAAGAGAACTACGTATCCATGCTAAAACTATCATGGAATCCGTATAAGCAAAGTAAACGAGTAAATATTTTGTTTACAGCTTTTATGATTCGTAAATAAATAACTGCAGCGTAGGCCTTTTCAGACGCATTGCAGAATGCGTGGATTGAGCATGATACATAATGAGTAGAGAGGACATGACGAGGAATAGACAACTGACTTAGCTCAGATATCTCTGATTTAAGTTGGGACCAAGATTGGGAGGGGATTCCCAGTCAGTACCTAAAGTTCATAATGTTTAGGTGAGAAGCTTTAAAGTAACAGTTAAAAGTACGAAAAAACCCAAGGGATCGAACACTCGAAAGAGCAAGATACGCTTAGTACAAGCTTTATTAAAGGGAGTGACATTATAACAGAAGATATCCCGCGAAGGATTCCAAAGAAGCCCTAAAATTTTAAAAATTGAGTTACTATTATCCAAATCCAAAGAAGATGAACTAGATTGCAAAAAGGAGGAGGGAAGATGAGACGATAAAGAAAGAGAGTTACTAGCCCATTTGCAAAGTTCAAACCCACCCCTTTCAAGAAGTTCTCTTAAATCATATTGAACTTTGAACGCTTCTGAGGGAGTATCACTGCCAGTCACTATATCATCCACATACATGTCTGATTCTAGAACTTTGGAAGCTTCAGGGTATTGTTTAGCATAAGTCTGAACTAGAAAAAGGACGGCACGAATATCTAAAAAAGGAGAAAAACTACCCCACGAGTTACAGTGTTGAGAAAATAATCTTGAACAGGTTCAGACTTAGAAAACCTTGAGCAGATACGTTGTAAATCCTTGTGTTTGTTTGCAATTAGAATTTGCCGAAACATTTGACGAATATTGACAAAAGAATCCAGAAATGTAATTTTGTCTTAGGATATAGAGTTGAAGTAAATGATGGAGTTGGCTAGTTGATGAATGTGACCTCGATTTTGTTAAAATTTGTCTTTTGGAGCCTAATCGGTTCTCCTCATCTTTCAGTTTATACTATGGAAGTCAAGCTAAGTCATCGGAAGACTGTGCACCACTGGTGGCAGTGGTAACAATGGACTGTATACCGAAAAGCGTTTGGAAGAGGAACCACCAGAAAAGTTGCAGGCGACAGCAATAGCTTAGGCCCTTTTCAATGCGTGTCAGCAAACAAAGGGATTTTGGTTGGCAAAGCCTGTGCAGCTGGAATACACAGTTTGCCATGGACTCACAAACTAGGAGAAAACAGAGTTTGTTGAGCTAACACGTCCAACCGCGTTGATCCATTGGCTCCCTTGTGCCTTTCCTCTTAAGTGCGTTTTGATCCTCTGCGATTCTGAGATTCAATGTTTCAATTGAATCGAACAAGTTTAGTTTGAGTTAGGAACTATTATCTCTATGCATATTCAAATATTGAAAACGAAGTGTAATTACAAATTAAAACCTAAGAAGAATCAAATAAAATAAACCACTAAACAGTCACAAGAACACGAGTAATTTAAATCTAAAACGTTGCAACAGATGATAGATCAAATAAAAAAATACTGATCCATGTTCACTAGTTTATCGACATCGGAAACACTTTGGTCAACATAAATTTTTGATTTTTACCCCAAGAAATTGAGAACATTAAAGATTCATTGCAACCATTGAGTCATACATCATTGATTCACCATTTTGAATCCACTCATTGTGTCAGGAGTTTTCTAATTTTAGTCATTGCGCGTCAAGAATCCTCAACGCAAGTATCCCGGTCGACTATCTGAGTCAGACCACTCAGAAATTACTCAGCTCTAGTCATCACGCATCGTTCATGCGGTAAGTTACGATGGGCCAAGAATCGTAAACACAAAAATCTGGGAGCGATTGTGTCGATTCATCTTAGTAATCGACTCATTGCGTCAGATCGCTAAGGCGTTACCTAACTCTGGTTATTATTATGCTTCATTCACACTGTGAATTAAGTTGAATCAAGAACCGTAAACACAAATATCTGGTAATAAACTCGGTTGGTTTGCGTTTGTGAGTCGTCTAACTAAACCGGATCGTTCAGGAGTTGGTGCGTTGAAGTGAGTCAAGAGCCGTAAGAACTTACACCTAGGAAACGATTCGGCCGATTTACCTTAGTGACTCGACTCATTAGTCGTATCACCCAGAAGTTACCTGCCTGTAGTTATCATACCTACATGATTTACGCAGTGAGTTAAAGTGAGTCAGGTACCGTAAACCCAAATATTTGGGAATCGATTTGGTCGATTTGCCTCTTTTGGATAGCTGAGGAGTTAGCCAACTCTATGCAGGAGCGAAACGTAACAAATTGGAGTTATCTTTCTGGTCTGCAAATATTTAGTTCTCCGGAACTGTAACTATAAATTTTGAACTTTTTTAATGGGGCTTTCTATACACTTATGAGCAAATTGAACCGCATTTGAATCAGGACCTACAGTTTATACATTAACAAGTCAATTGACTGTAATAAATGAAAGTCAGCACGCTGTAACATTTCCCATATATGGTAAACTTAAAATTACAGTAAAAGAATGAAACTTTAAATTTTTCTATTTAAAAAAATTAAATGAAATTCAGATTAAGACATTTTATACGAAATTTACTATTACAATTGTTTTACCTGCACTAAAAGCATACAAAGCCTATTGTAATTTTAATAAACCAAATCAAGAATCGAAATAAAATGCGGAAGTCAAAAATCAAACAGTGAAATCCGATTTGAAGCTATTGAATCGTGGTATTGTACGGTTGGCAGCGGTAATTCAATAGAGCGCATTGCAAAGCCACAAATTTAAAATTGCGGTCGTGATGACATGGTTAGTTAAAATTCCCTTTTGACGGAGCTTTTGATCTCGTAACCGCTTTAAAGTGTAATTGCTAACTAAATTTAACAAAAGTGAATTATTATTATTCAATTTCGCGTAATGTTGTCTTGAATTTTTTCTGTACTCTGTTTTTTGCTTTCTGAATTTCTTTTAAGTGTAATTAAGTGTAGGAGCTTCGATTTCCTTTTCTCTCTGATAAAAATAGATTGCAAGTAATTCTAACCGAAGTGGGGTATTATGTATCAATCAATACCTTCGATAATAGGTCACACTGGGAATACTTTCAAATCAAGCAACTAATGGCATCCCATTGACTAGGAGGACGCGGACAGATTTAGGAAAACAATTTTACGGTATCGTTCAAGAAATCCCAAGCGATTTTGCATTATATACAAAAGAGATATTAAATTATATGACAGATGGTAAATAAAGATGTAGATTATACAAGTAGAAATCCCACAATAAATACATCTTTTCCACTCTTACATAAAAACATCGGCGATATCTGTCTCATAAATTTGTGCGTGCACAAAGATTATCGAAAATTAATCAGGGACAAAAAGGCAATGTTAGGCTTGTTGTAGAAAGGCGCGTTTGTATAATGTGGTAAAAAGTAATTTTATACTGGACTCCCTTGAGACGGGGGGGCATTTACCCTCTTTTATGCCATATTAGTACGTGATTAAATTTCCATTTAGGGGGTGTTCTTAAGCTTTAATCTCCTCGACCACAAGTTATTATACATAAAAAAATGGTATCGATGAAGTTCGAAAACAATCTACGTTTGGAAACTTCTGCAATGATTACCAATGAAAATTCCGAACAGGAAGACTTAAAAATGCGCTTGAAACATGTGTACTGCAAGTTCAAGTTCAATTGCTGTAATTATGATAAGCACGATTTTAAACACAAAGGGTAACACAAAAGCAGTTGACTTACTTACCTTCGTGGGCACTTAAAAAAAATAAAAAACAAAGTGCTTGGTTTTCAACTTGGAAGCTTCTAATTCTTCCCATAAATGTATGACCCGGA
>VTPC01002507.1:0-15486 GCA_011009095.1 Ignelater luminosus
TGAAAATGTAAGAAACACACAAAAAGAAAACTCAACTGAAGGGATATCAAATTCTGTATTTTTCGTCCAATAAAATGAGCAAGAAAAATATATGAATGTTTCCTTATGATTAATAAATAATTATTCTTAACAGTTATTAGAAAACGTTTAGTTTCGGTCCTTGTTTTAGAGTAAACTGAACAATTGAAGAAACTTTATCAAGATCAGTCGTAAGTCCATCGTTATCAACTAACAAACCTAAATATTTTTTGAGTTTACAACCAGACATCTTGAAGATGGTCATAGACTTTTGTTAAGTTAACGGTATGCTCTTCGAAAGTACTAGAAGCGATGATAATGTTGTTCGCATTATGAAACTCTGGGACAAAGATGCTTGATAAAAATAAGATCTTATTTAAAACAAAGGGAAAGACTGTAAATTTGAGAAACCGCGACAGCGAATGCTGTTTTTTCACAAGTATCCTCTTTTAAAGGAATCTACCAAAACGCTTTCGTTAAATCAATAGAACGCAAATAGTGTAATATTCCACTAACACAGGGAAAGGGGCATGCATTTCGTTTGGTCGATTATCGCCCTTTCGATGAATAAAAACAGAATGAATTTTATTTGTACAAAAATCATGCACTTGTTTCAACCAATCTCAACGAAACTTGCTCTTGCACGTTTTTGGATTATGATTACACTTGATACAAAATATGATATACCTGTGGTACCACAAATAAAGCAGAATAAATTTCCTCCGGACGGGTATGATAAGTATAGCCTACTTTTTACAGTTCCATCAAGACAGAATGGAGATAAATATTCTTAGAAAATGATTTGTATTTAGCAACCGTTCTAGAGAGAATCATGATTATCGGATGACATCTGAGTTGGTTTTGTCAAAGAATTCACTTGTCGCTTCTAAGAACTCGAAGACTTGTATGCGAAGAAGTCGAATAGTTTAGTTTATATTTTTTGTTGCGTTCTCTAGTTTCTTCGATTTGTTTGCAACAGTCAATTACAGTAAGTCTACAGATGTAATGCTAACTAGTGTAGAATGATTGGAGTAAGACGGTTGCAGATCTTATCCGATATATTCCAATTGGACAACTTACGTTGGAAGCAATGATAGGCTTTTGAAAAGATAAATCGTAATGAGTACCTGAGTACCAACTCGAATTCTAAACCACAAAGCTAGGTAGATAATGCTTCCTAGGTGAACTAACAATATCTTTCCAAGAATTAAGCCTAGACTCCATCGATCTAAACCAAATCAAAGAGATCTACAGCTTTTTCGCAAGGTAAATAATGCGCAACTCTAAGCTCCTCAATGCGCTCTAAGAAAGAATTCACACTTTATGTGTTAGAAGTATCACTAGATTTAAGATTTCGTTTAGCAACACTAACTGAATGATTTGTACTAATAAGAGCCGGATTAAACATAGATGACAAATCTGAATTTAAATTATCTGAAATAGTCGGAACGTCAATGCCAACCTCATGTTTAGGTGAACTAGTGCTGATCAGTTCTGAATGTAGCCTTCCTAGGCCTGAGAATGAAGACAGAGTAGACGAAGCGGCAGGGTTCATAACAGGTAAGGTTTGATGAGAAATGCCAAGGACTATGGGTAACGATGAAACTAGATTTAAAGTCTGTTCAACTATTCTATTAAAAAGAGGTGGGTCATTCCCAAATGAAGATTTGAAAGTCCTATGAAACGAGTTTTTAACGATGACAATAAGTTACTTTCAATGGAACCTGAATATTAATAGAAAAGAAATAATGATGCAACCACTAAGAGGGTATCTTTGTATGCAAGAAATGCCACTATATAAAGCAAATATTTAACCTTTCGGCCAGCCACCTTCGGTGGCATTTAGCGTTGAACAGCAGCATAAAACGTTGGAAGGGTATATAGACAGTCTTTCAAATGAATATCGGTGAATACGTACTGATGCATTGAGTTTAAGTAACTATCTAGAAAAAAAGAAAATTTTTGATTGAACCCTGTACATGTGTGCGAAATTATTCAATTTTAGAATCATCTGTCGTCAGATTATTAAAAATAAGCTTTTCGTTTCAAAAGAATAATGCATTAATATTAAGGAAAGTTCCACACAAAAATTATTTGGTGCCTGTGGCAAAATTTTCTTTCTTTAGCCGATATACACAGTAGCATTATTCAGTTCTAGGTTTGTATAATAGGTTGCCCGTCAACACTGTCACACTTGGCGCTGCATTGTTACTACCAAATTTGTCCCAGGGCGTTCGGCTTGGCAGTGTGAAGTTGTATGATGACTCATACGCCTTACCTTGAACGAGACACCCAGAATCGGAACATAACCCCTGTTGGTTTTTGGCTCGCTCCAATGGCGCATTTTCTAAAAGTCAGATTTAAGTAATCGAGATTCAGCAAAAAGAATCATCATCAAGAATCATCCCATTTTCGCCCTTTTTCCCCTTTCGGGCTTCAAACCAAACATGTGGGCCCCACCTAGAACTCCAACAATGGAGAATCCTAACACGCCTAATGCCTTGAGCTGGTCTGTTGACGACGTCAGTATTTTTGTTATTATTAGAAATTCCAGGCAAATCGATTAAATTTTTATTTAGATTTCTCTAATTCCATGACATTTCCATGATTTTATTCTCTATTAAACTTTTTCCCTGACTTTTCCAGGTTTTCCTGATTTTCCAGGCAAGGTCGAGCTCCGAATAAACCTTTAAAAAGTGTATGTCTAAATGCTAATTCAGGAAGTACGCAGACTTGAGGTCTTTTCTATGAACAAGTTAACAACACTTAACAACCAACGTTGCCAAAGCTAGCTATAAATCTCCAAGCTGAAGACTTGCAACATTTATGACTGTCTCACTGTCTGTTTGGTATCGCTTCGTTTCAGTTGGTAATGTAGAAAACTACCGCTACAATTCTAAGCTGCTGCGACATAACCTATACAACAACAGTGAGTAAAGTGAAAAAGTCGGTTGTTTTAGGTTACAATGTTCCAAATGACAGTGCCTTTTGCACCTCGCAGTTTAATTGATTTGAATCGTTCCAGAATAAAACCTGATCGATGTACACGGATTGCTATGTTAATGGAACTGCCTACAACGATCATAGTTCTTCATGGCCTACTACTACCAGCGGCTATGGTTTCTCTTCAATAGTTTCCTAAACTTTAAATTTGCGACGAAAAAATCTGTTGACGCCACCTTTGCTCTTTGTGCAATTTAGCTAAAAGTACAGAAATGTGTTCAGTGAAGCCCGAGTAATAGGGTTAGTACGGCTAATGAAAATTAAACGCAGTTGAATTTTATACATGCTTTACACATGTACCTAATTGTTGTAACAAGACATAATTTAGCAATGCAGTACTGCAAAAAGCACAGAATTTGTATAAGGTTACAAATCAAATTTAGGGACTTACATGTATGGATTTTTGTAATGTTATTCAATGACTAGAAATTCTGAAAAGAACTCCAAGAATTCAGGAAAAGACGTTGGAAATTACTCTAAACATTCAAAGATACTAAATAACCAAAACATAATTAGTTAAAAATTACGAATTGCGTCATGTCATTCTAGACGCAAAGAATCTTTTAGATCAAGGTTGGCGGTAGCGTACTTGTTGCCTAGAGTATGGTAAATGGGGTGCTTTGTAGTTTAGTTGTCTTGCTCGTCAGTGTGCAGAGCCAACTCACCTCGGGGCCTATGGCAAATTACCTCATTTGCATGTCCTTGCGCAGATCCTGAATGAAATAAAAATAAATAATAAGGAATAGGAATAATTTTATAATTGAAACTCGAAGAAACAGTATATAAATCGATTCGAATCTGGAATTAAATGATAAATGCAACATGCATTTATAGATAAGATGAGAGTAAACAGCAACGACAGCGAGGGTATACAAGTTTGCCTTGTAAGATAAGCGTTGAGAACATAAAATTGATATGATAGAAAACTTATGAATATACCAAAATTGAATAAATTGTTAACGCAAAATAAAAATAAAGAAAGAGTGATGTTTTTCTTTACCAACAGATCCCAATATAACTCTAATATTCTATTGGATTTACAAAAAGGTCAACACAGACTCTATTCCGAATAAGGTGAAAAATAAGGCCTAACAGTATTAATGTCAGAAAGAAAAAATTTAAATTGAAAGAAATTAGTTGAAGGAAACACCAAAATGTGCGATCTACCGTCGGAAAATCTGCATTGTTGCTACTCCAAATGCAGAGGTTGTCTTTTAATGTTTAGCTTTCCATGTACTGGAGCAATCAACAGGTAAAACGCTTAAAAAATATAGGCCCCACTTAATGCCACAATGGCCCGGCCAGATAGCCCATTCCTCGGTGGCTGTCAACTGATTTAAAAGATTAATTGAAGAATTATACCTATGAAAAATGAAGTATAATATAAAACACATTTTTCATTTCACTTATTAATATTAATATACGTATATCAACACAAACCCACTCATAAAATATTCGAACCGTAGAAAATGTTTAAAACTAAAACAGCTGTTGAAATTTAGTAATGGAGAGAACCAAAACAAGTTTATTTAACACCTTGTTAAGGTTAATAAAACGTGGTTTACAAATTCTCCTTCAAAACTAGAAATACTCGCGCTGTAAATGCATTGTTTTGTGAGATAAAGTGGAAAGGAACCTCTAAACGTTTTAAAGTACTACATTTAATTTTATGGTAATGAATTTATCTCGTATCTCGACAGTGAAATTGAATTTCATAATCGAGGCTAGGTTTCATTTTTATATGGAACTTACTATTATAACTTTAGAAAAGACAAATCACAATCGCAATAATAAGTATAAGAATTCAATTGTTTTATGTGATACCTAGTGTAAAACACTTTTAAACTACATTTAATTTTTACGGAAATGAAATTAATGGATTTATCTCATATCTCCACAGCAAAATTGATTTTCATAGTCGCAATCAGGGCTATATTTCATTTTTTATGATATGAAAGTTACTTATAATTTTAGAAAAGAAATGAACCACAATCGCAACAATATAAAAATTCAAATGTTTTATGTGATAGTTTTTTGTTGGATTTATAAAATCAATGATAAGAGCAGTAAGATTATAGATTTTAAAAATGCTTAGAAACCCTCAAGGATAAATATTTTTTTGCAAAAGTGTACCACATAATAATATACAGTCAAGGACTTCCAGGTCCAGTTTGTCCTGCGTTCCTGAGATTTTAACAGATAAGTTTTCAGCAATATGCTAAATAAAACAAGTCACATAAACTTGAATTATATCAATACTTTACCTTAGTGTACAATTCTACAGTTGTCATTTTGGTGGAAGATTAGGAAGACAGCTTTTTTCCAAAATAAATATTAGAACAGTCCCAGTTGAATTAAAAATTAAAATTTCACTAAACTTAATATTTATTTAATTTAGTAATGGGTGAATATCATTCGCTTTTTTTAATTTTATATCTTATCACAATTTGTTAAGTACACTATATTAGTCATATAGAAAGCCGCGTAAAACTACAAATAATGAACGAAAATAAGAGTACGCGACCTGCACCTACACTGCGCAACATGCTATACTGACATTCTAGCGCAGCCTGTGCAAATGCCATGTGTAAAAGTAAAGATTGATAGTGGAAATATTCTATCTACAAACCGGCCGTTGCATTCATTGCAGTTAGACTGTAACAGACTGTAATATCCTTCACGGTCCTGACTTCATGAACGCCTGAACGAAACCTGCTTTGAGTTGAATGAACTGAATTTATTTTCGCTATTACCTGCCAGGTGGAACAGCGCATCAAATTCTTTTCATTATATCGTAATATAATTTTTCTTACTTATTGTTTAGCTGCTTTTTCAATACAATATTGAATCTAATTTATCAAAGTCTAAAAACATCAATACATCAAAGTTGCAGGGCAAATTAGAAATTATGCGAATTAAAATGAAGAAAACAATACAAACAATTTTATAATTTTATTTTTCGGTACCAAAACTCTTATTACACAATATCACCATGTCCTTTTTCGATGGAAGAGAAGATAACTTCAAATTCTTAAACTGATATTACTTTCTTCTAGTCTACTGATATTTGAGAAACTTAAAATCTAAAAAACATTAACAACTGTAACGCTTATCCTGCATCAAGAGAAAACAAAAATATACAGAATAATCGTGAGACAGTCATTTGCAATGGTGTTCATAAAAACCAAGACAATAAGACGTTCTGACAAAACCACTTTTTTGTTTTACTACTTTTTGACTTTTAAGATGTATCTAACTGTAAGTTATGGTAATAGAAATTAAAAGAAACAATAAACCTAATAAATTTAATGTCAAGATATTAGTTTTTATATAAGAATTATTTCGAAAGGACTAGCTGTCTTCATCATACTAATCAAACAACTTTTTATATTGCTGAAGTAACAAAATATTCAGTACCAATAGCTGAACCTCTTCCAGCTCTTAGGCGAGAGTCTTCTAAAAGTGAACATTTGAGATTTGAAAGTTTACTCTCAAAATAGGAAAATTTAGAATCTACATCAAACACATCACTTACACGAATAAAGCCTAAAACATGTTATAAAAAGTAATCAGAAAAACATTACAAGCAAAAATATATCTTGAAGTGCTAAGGCTTACATTAGCTCATTCAACTTGAAAATTTGGACAGTAATGAGAAAAACTGAACAGATAGTATTATATCACTATGTCCAGAAAGTAAGTTCATTTTTACTGGTAAAATAAAACAAATGTATATTAGGAAAAATAATTTATTGCAAAAGAATCTGTAGACTTAAAACTATTAGTCAATATAGCTACCACCATTTTGTAAGCATTTATCGTAGCGTGGCACTAATTTTTGTATTCCTTCGTCATAAAACGTTGACGCCTGTGACTGTAACCAAGTTGCAACATGTTCTTTAATCTCATCGTCGTCATTGAATTTCTTGCCAGCGAGGTTTGATTTTAGGCTTAAAAACAGGAAGAAGTCACTGGGAGCAAGGTCCGGACTATACGGTGGGTGGTCAAATTGTTCCCATCCAAATTGAGTCAAAAGTTGCTGTGTAAGATTTGCAGTGTGGGGGCGAGCATTGTCATGAATCAACAAAATGCCGCTAGTGAGCTTTCCACGGCGCTTATTCTGAATTGCACGACGCAGTTTCCTTAGCGTATCACAGCAAGCAATAGCTGTAATTGTTTCGCCCCGTGGTAGAAAGTCCACTAAAAGAACACCACATCTGTCCCAAAACACTGTGCACATGATTTTCCGGGTTGTCAAATTCGGCTTCGATGTTGTCTTTGCTGGTGACGATGTGTGCCTCCATTCCATCGATTGCCGTTTTGTCTCATGTGTCTCGTAGGCTACCCAAGTCTTGTCCCCAGTCACTATACTGTTAAGGAAATGGTCCCCGTCATTGTGATAACGAGTCAGAAATTCAAGCGCAGCACCTAGGCGTTTTTTCTTGTGATCCTCGGTAAGAGTTTTCGGTACCAAGCGTGCACAAAGCTTTCGATATCCCAGTTTGTCATGAACAATTTCATGAAGAAGGGATCGTGAAATTAGGGGAAATTCCATAGAAAGAAGAGAAATCGTAAACTTACGGTTTCCTCTAATTTTTTCATTCACTACATGAACAAGTTCATCATTAACCAATGATGGACGTCCACTTCTTCCTTCATCGTGCACGTTTACAGGGCCATTGTTGAATTTTTTTACCCATCTCACAACCATAGAATAACTCATTACATTCTGTCCATACACCTCAGAGAGCTGTTGATGAATGTCCACTGGTTTCAAATTCTTCGCATTGAGAAACCGAATCACTGATCTAATCTCGCAATCGGCGGAATTTTCAATTACCTTCGCCATTATAAACAAGCACTGTGACACGATAACAGCAGATAACTAACTCAAAATGGCGTCAATCGCTTAGTAACGATACAAGGTCATTGCCACGCATGCGCGGAACTGCGATCGCATCGCTGCAACAGTGGGAAATAGAAAATGAACTTACTTTCTGGACATAGTTATATTAAAGTAGAACAGACTATAGCACTTCAAATGTCCAAACATTAAAACGCCTACTGAAATAGAACGATCATAAGTACTCACCTAAAAGCAACAAAACAATTTACAAAAGTATAAGAGATTAATAAAACCATTCAAAAGCCGTAGGAAACAAATTGAAGGGTTCAAGGATACTGATCATCAAAACCGTGCAAAATATTGTTGATAATGACCAAAAAGGTAGAAATTGCAAAATTAAAATAATCAAATCTCTTGTTTCTAATAGGACAGACTCAGACAATTTGAAAAATTAGTTTTCATAATAACAAAATTTTCTGAGATATTCAATAACGATGTGTGATTGTGTTGTCCAAAAAGTGGAGAAGTCTATATGCATTTTAGCAAAGAAGAGAAGTAATAAATATGCCTAATGCCGTACTGCGAAAATTACAGAAATTTATTTGTTTATTGTCTCTTTTATTGTTATCATCCTCTGTCGAATTATAAGCAAACAGTATTCACTGAAAGTGAGATTATTTAATTTCAAGTATTCTGTATATAGACTTAACGTTAAAAAAGTAGGATTTTGACCTTTTAGTTAACTTTTTGAACAATACCCAATCACTGCTGAAATGAAGATGGCTAGGATACTGTTAGATTATTTTGTTTTCTTTTTACTTTCCTACAGTAGCTCGACGTAATCAAGCAGCTATTATAATAATTTCCTTAGTTAAACAATGTATTAGAAAATCGAACTCTTGAACATCTATGAAAAGGAGGATGGACTAAAGCAAAAGAGTAAGGCCAATTAAAATTGGGATGCTACATCTAGTTTTGCTGTCTTGAATTCCAGGAAGTAGAAGGATTTCTAAATGGAAGCTTTCTCAAAATAGCTCAATAAGAGAAAAGTAGACTGGATTAACTATACGAAGATGAGGTGGATGTGGCTCAAAGTTATTCCACAAACATATGAAATCTAATGACGATGATTTAAGAATGGTGAATGCAATGCAATGGTACAGAGTTATGCGTAAACTGAACAAAAGATAACTAGAAGATTCAGATGTAAGTGTGGCTTGAGTTTTTTCACTGGAAAATACTGTTAATGTATTTGTAATTATTTTTTTAATTTTGCTACTTCTTTTCATGCCAAACAAAACTCTGTTGTGTGATTTTCTTTTGTTTTCCTTTCTTTAGCTCAATGTTGAATAAAATAGAATAACAGCAGTTTATGTCCCATACTATATGATTCTTCCCAGTATCTTAAATTTATAAAATTAAGGGATACAGAGAGGTCCATCTATTAGTGGAACTTCTTATTTAATGAAAACATACCTTATCTTCCACCCACTTTATTTTGTTATGGTGCCCAAAAGAATATAACAAATAAAGTGGATGAAAGATAGATAAGGTGTGTTTTCCCTAAATATGACTTTTTAAACTTTTTCAACGGACTTGAATAATTCTAACAATATGTGTATACTTCCAGTATGTATTCATATAGTTAAACCAGGGCGAGCGAATGTCCCTGTGCACCCAAAATTTCGACAAGGTAGTATAAAAATAAAAATCTAAACTTCTGAAATGAGATGCCGCCCATTGGCGGTGCACACCTTGTACACGTGGTTTGTGCGGCCCTGCGTGCTTAAAGGCTTTAGTTTGGATAGATTTAATGGGGCGTCTTTGTAATGTAAATAAATTAAACGACTTTTGTCCTTCCCCACAAAATTTATTGGTGTTTTATTGAAAGTAGTAAATTTTTATGTTTTGCAGCTACAGTTATTTCGACATTGGTATAGTTAAAATAATGGTAGGTGTGACCAACGGCTAAAATTAGAAGTTTCAAGTTTTCACCATCTCCCAATTCCCAGAAATTGAAGTTTTAATTTTGTTTAATTGGCTTCTCAGTTAAGATCAAATTTTATTTTGATAGTTATATTTGGAATATATCTCCATCCTATTTGATTTAGAATAGTTAGGTAGGATAAAAAATGAAAAAGAATGAACCTGAAAAGTTTTTAAAATTGTAGTCCAAAATTTCAATTTCAATTGATATGTTTATTGGAGAACTATAGAATTTTTAGGATCTTCAATGTCAGTAAAAATTCAATTTTTAGAGTCTCGTTTGGAGCATTGCAAGCAATTTCGCTAGGATATTACTGCACTTGAAGCTCACTATCAACAGGGCCGCAACAATTTAAAGTACAGTGCATTTACATAATGTATTCTATTGTGAATTTTAATATTTTGAATCTCGGTCTCAATAGCAGTATCTATAATTAAAGTACTTAAAACACAACGTAATATAGAAATAAGTAAGGAAGAGAGGGGAAAGTGAATATGTTTAAGCTTAGATTTTTGCCTACTGTAGCAAATTCTGATAGTCCTGTTTCTCCACTGTCTCCTTTAGTTTCAGATTCACTAGTATCATAAGAGAACACAAGAATCTTGAACGATCCCTTTTAAAATTGTTGAATCTTTTTTGTAGTGGTGCAATCTCATCTTGTCCTGATAGTGGGGTAAAGTAATTAATGTATTTCTAATAACAGAAGAGAAACTACAGTAAGCAAAATGAGATATAAAGAGAAATTTTAAAAATCAATGTTTTGGTATGTATGTATATATTATAGTATATTCGAAGAGTTGAGAAAGTATCTCGTTTCACTTTTTGAATGATTTTGAATTTTCTGAGAATTCCTTCTGATATATAAGATTGGTATCAAGAACATCAGGAAATCATCTTACATTACCCCAACATCTTCTTTAGAAAAAGCAACAGTTCCGTTACCTACTAATTTTTCTTTAGTAATGAAAGAAATAAAAATGTATATAACAAAGAATTGCCCATTACGAATTTTAGGGATCAAAATTGTGCATTGACTTTATATAAATACCGATTTTGACAAGTAACAAAATCAAAAGGTGAATTCAAAATCTTTTTATCATAAACAAAAATCTTAAACCAATTTTCCTACTTTGTACCACAATCTTCTATCGCATTTTATACAAGCGAAAAAGTCTAGTTCACAATTTAGCAATTTGCAACTTTAGAGTTTTCCTTTTTCTTGTGACTTATGTCCAACTCCATCAGTACAAATATCAAACTGTAGAAGTAGTACTGCTGGGCCTCAATGTTTCTATCATTTCAAACTCTTGATCAACGTTTGGTGCAGAATAGACTAGTGATGTGATACTATGGCAAGCAAGCGGCGTGCGAGAAGATTTTGTTGGTACGCAAAAGATTTTTGTACGAAATCGGTTTTATTGTAATTGTTTTAAATATTTCAGTTAAAAATAATATTTTGGCCTTAAACCCTGTACGTAATTACGATCACAAACTTATATTTTGCATTCGGATGAGCCTGTTGTGATTTATTGAGTGTCTGACTAATAGGTGTGCTTTGCAATAGTCTGCAAAAACATATTACTGCTTCGCCATAGTTAAAATTTGTTCTGCATGCTTTCTGATGATCACACCTCTAGATACCACTTATATATCACATATAATCTTCTGAACTCTTAACTTCTTTGTGTACTTCCATGTTGGGTCTAATATAGTCAAAAACAGTTTTAAGCCTGCGGTCTACTAACAATTCTGCTGGTGATTTTCCAGTAACACATGAGAGAGAATTATTCTTAAACTAGATAACAGTTTTGGCAATGTAAGATCCATATAGGCCCACTTTCTTCAGTAGTAGCTTTGTAGTGTAGACATAACTCTCTATCTGACCATTTGAAGAAGATTAGTAATACGGATGTATAAAAATGTGGCCCATATCATTTTCTTTGTAAATTGCTTCATAGATTCTGAACTAAAAGCCTTATGGTCATCTGAGACAAGAATTTTGAGAAATCTAAGATAACAAAATATATTTCTAAATTCTCTAATGGTTTCTTGTGCCCTTATCGCCTTAACCTTTTTTATCTTTGTCCAACGTAAAACTGCTTCTATTACAATAAAGTAGTAACACCTCTGATGTGGTTCTCTATAATCCAAGCAAATTCTTTTCCATGAACCAACTGGTGCAGGCCAGGTATTCTTTTTTTAGTGTCAATGAGTTAAGTATTTCTAAAATTTCGTTTTTAAATTAAAACATCTGGGAATGCAAAGTAAAACCACAATGAACTTCGTTTTGTTACTGAATTCGAGCAACATTTTTAAAAAAATTTCAAATTTTGGCGGTTATTTTGACCATGTTCCCGAAGAGATATCAAAAAACGAAAACACCACGTCAGCTTTGGTTTTTGATGTAGAATCCAAATCTGAAGTCAAAATTTCGAAATTTTTTTAAAAAAAAGCGGACAGGCAGACAGACAGACTTCGCAAATTCAGTAACGACTCCTATCAGAGTTCGTTGAAAACCTGCCTATGGAATTTTGAAATTAGTTACTCTACGATGACCCCAAACAGTACAGTCTTTTACAGTTGAAAGTTTCAGTTTTCCACTTGCATAAGAAGCTAAAGTTTTGACCACCCATGAATAATTGCATTGTTGACTCATTAATTCGTTCCGAACGTTCCCTCAGGAAGAAGTATCCGCAATCATGATTAATAGCTTATTTAGGTCGTGGTGAAACAATTGTGCATCGGACTTTAACAGAGTTTCTATTTTTTTCGAGGTTGTTTTATATTCATTTGTCTAAATGCATGGTTAGTGCTTGTCCAATAAATGACATAAAGATTGATCATAAAAAAACCTTCTTGTTATTTCGTGTTTTGGTTTTTAGGTTGCTGCCATTTAATCTGATGATGAACTAACATAATTATACCCTTACTGTCCATAATATGTCTTAAGAAAGTTAATGTCATGACATTTCGATGATTTCGGTTTCGATTCAAATATTTAGAAAAATTCTTCTGAATGCTTAGTGACTCATTACCGTCTGCTGGCTGGTTCATAGCTGGTGTATCTCTGCTTTGTAGAATGGAATTTGCCCTAGTTAGGTTTTTTGATAGTTTCTATTTGCAACAAAATACTTTTTGTCCTCTACCTGATATAGTACTTTTTGTTGCTTTTCTCCTAAAGTAACTATGGCACGTCACTATGAGAAAACTGATATTACTATATCAACAAAATGTATCGAGTAATACTTGGCGAATCCAGTTATCTTTTGCGCCATGTATCAATCTGTCACATATAATACATTCTAGTGCTATGCCATAATTGCAACTTGCAGCGTATTCGCTGATAGTTTCTTCAAACTGTCTGGTTTCTGTGATTATTATTAATGTTGTAAAATTCTGTGGTAGCGCTAATCAAAGTAATCAAGATTTTTATGTTAGATGTGATTTGAAAGTCTTGAAAGTTCCAAAAATAATACTTTGGAATTCTCTTGGTTGCGTATTCAAATTCGAACTAGTTGCAAATCACTTGGTGTTGTTTTTTAAGAAGTAATTTTTACATAGTGGGAACCAGCCTTTAATTAAGAGTTTATTTCTCGTCTTCGAAATAATGATCTTTGTGACTGCGAGAAACACGAAGTAATCTATCTAACAGTAAGTCCAATACATGACGCAAATTACAAACACGCGATATTTTTCCATACGGATCACTTAAGAGTTAGTTTAATGATGAGGCAGATAAGATTATGGTAAATTATGGGCCAAATAATAACATTATATGTATTCCCCATTGAAATGACTCACGAAGGGGCTTTACTTTGGAAAATATATATGATATGAGGGGTCCTTTCAACCCTAATGTATATTATAATTCTAATTTCTTTTGAATTATTTGCAACCGATGGATGATTGAAATTAATCCTGAAAAAGAAAAAGAAATTTCTAGTAGTCTACTTTATCAACCTTTTACAGCAAGGAAGATTTGATGACAACTACGAAATGTAAAAATGTTTCCAACTGAACATAATCATGCTAGAAAGACTATAGTTTAATTAAGGGTGAATGCGTTGATCCTAAACAATCATTTCCGCATTTCTGCAAAGACAAACCAATAGGTACAAATTTCATTAAAAATTCATAGAGGGCATACAATATACTAAAGTGCTGCTACTCTGTATGTGATTCTTGATTTATTTAGTAATGTTTGGTTTGCTCCCCATTTTTGTCACTGATTAAACTTCTAAAATCATAGTGTGTCTCAAGAAACATTTTTGCTGTATATTTGTGTATGCGGTGCGCTATATTGATGAAGATATTTTAACTTATTTTTACTGTTATGTTAAGAAGGTTTTTACATATTTTCTACAATATTTTACAAGCATGTTAGACAGTCGTTAAAGGTTGTCTGTCAGTCAAAGCTCAGTATTCGTGAAATGTTAAAAAAATAATAAATTAAATTACTTAATTAATAATTTAATTCCTCTCATTAAAATCGTTATAGGAAAACATATTTAATAAAGTCTTTCATTTTAAATTGAAATTTAAGAATTCCTCCGATGATAAAAAAGGTGCACCTTAAATTGATTATTTCTATTAATCTTTAAATCACACACGTAACAGTTTTAGAAATGTATGATTTTTTTATATCAACAAAAACTTGCGTGCAGAGAGTTTCAGGTCTGATCACTCTTCTAATGTGAAAGGCATCAATTAAAAATGTAAAAGTCCTGTCGAATACAGTTAAAAGTGGACGTTAACTAATCATATTATTTGCGACTTTCGGCAGAATATTTTATCTAATCTAAAATTAACGAAAATTTCGCATCCTCAAATTAAAATAAATGTGTTTAACAAATCGTTGTGTCAAGACCTAATCAAGCTTATTTACAATTTTTGCGAATTTACATAAATCACGATTATTCATTGTAAAAAACGAAAAGTACTAAATTAAAATTTCAATTAATCTTCGTGACACACGACATATAAGATTAAGCTGGTAAAAAAACTCAAAAGAAATGCCGTTTGGTAATGGTAATAGTAACAATAATAATAATAATAATAATAATAATAACAACAAACGCACACTTAGCTAAAATACGGTGCCTTATTAATTACGCCTTAAGTTGATTAACATAATCATGAATACACAATTTAAAACGGTAATAATATAAAAACTAAAGTTATTATTGGATAAAAAGTCGTTGAACCGCATTGTGCATTGGAAATTACAAAAATAATTACAGCTTTGGAATTCGTACCGCTATTATATGTTATATAAAACTGTATAGGAAACATTTGTTTAACGGACTGTAATTCGGTTGTAGATACTATGTATTATTTTATTCCTGTTCTGGTGAGTTTCAATTCATACCAATTTGTAGTTACATCAAACCAAAACAATGAAATTGTGTTTATGCTAATTTTATGTGAAGCGAGATTCAATAGCAAAATGTTTGTTTTGATTATATTAGAATAATAATAATTGTTATTTATTACATTGAAGAATCTGGCAGCATGGTTATTATCCATATCGGCTGAAGAGTATGCTAGCTAACATTTTTACAAAATGCACTTACAGTTAATGATACACAAACAATTAAGTATATTAGCTGTCTTTGAAACAATCATTAAAGAG
>VTPC01002507.1:40413-68162 GCA_011009095.1 Ignelater luminosus
GGCCGCTCCACCACCAACCGGAGCCTGCGTAGGGGTGCGTAGGCCCGGCCACCATCATCCACTCATCTCAGCCTCTTCCGACCGGCCCGGGTAGCTACCGGGCCGCGACCAACCCAATTCCTTTTCCTACCCAAACCCTTGAGCCCGAGACTCCTCAAGGTACCAATTCCACCGCGTCCGGAAGTTCGTCGCCTATCCGCTACACTTCCCGCCAAATAATTCCCGGCACACCACACCCATCCCAACTCCTCCACGCCGCATTCCTTAATCACCCGCCACACTGTTCTCAGTAGGGTTTTCCGTGCTTTCCCTAGTGGTGAAAGCAAATGCCGGAACAGTTTCTGCACTAGTCCACGGCACACTATGCACACCTAGACACCCACACATCACCACTCCAACATATACACACTCTCGCACCCCTCACTACACAATACCAACACCGTTCTGAAAAGAACCGCCGCATCGTGTTCCACAATCGTCGTCACTGTATGACGGCTCGCTGGCTGTCCTTGGGCATTCCACTCCAAAATGGGTCACCGGCATCGGCGGGGATCCTGGAGGACCCTGCTTCCGGCCTGCTCCACCGTCGCCACCAGAACATCAGCGCCGTTGACGGGCGTGCGGACTGCTTGGTGCCTGACATGATGTTGACGACTACCCTTTTTTCCAAATTCACCAGCAATAGAGGAATTAAATTTCCTAAATGGCAGCCACCTACGGTGGCATTTGCGTTGATTCTCTCTCCAAGTTACGGTCGGTTTTTAATGAGTCGATGTAAACATTAGCTAAAAAATATCTAGAATTACAAACGGAGAAGATTTCTTGCTATCAACAAGTATTCTCCATTACGCTAGGTTTTTTTGAGTTTTGTGAGAGGCAAACATTCATTCTGCTATTCGCAACCCTTTACACACTCAGCTAAGGATTAATACAACTTCTATATTGTACTTAAAACCAAAGCCAGAGAGATCTATTACAGGAGTTGGGCAGCTAGATTCAATCAAGACTTTTCTTTGAACTGATGAAACTTGTCAAAAGATAAAAAATGATAGTCTATACCATGAAATAAAACATTGTCCCTTATGGTGAGGAAATGTGTTCAATATAACAATGAAAGTAAGAAGCAAAATAAGAATGGTTGAATTACATTGTGTGACAAAATCGCGATACTAATCTCTGCATCAGTCTCACAAATTATGTTGAAAAAAATGTTAAGAAATCTTACTAAAACCTATGATACAATCTGCAGGGTTCTTTAGAGTCTCCATGCTATACCATAGAAAACTTTTAGCAAAAAAAAATGGAAAGTAGATTACCTTAAGGTCCGGCACTGGCTCCAGTTTACTGATAGTTAGTTGATACTCTCAGTTAGGTGTAAGAGTATAAAAAATGTTGAGAAGATGTTAAGAAGCAATCAACACATCTCCCAAGCGTACTTAATCCATCAGGACTTAATTTTGCCAACTTTATTTCCATTGGGGCATTTTATTCTCCCTTTTCTCTTCCTTTCTGTTATTCTTACCCATTTCCTAGCTGGCCTACCCTATCAATAAGTATAATTCAGGTTTTAATTCTTCAGTACGTACTTTCACTTTGAACTAGTCTACCCCCTAGTTTGATATGCAAGCCAGTCCGTATTCCATAGTAGAGTAACATTTGGCAGACGGTAGATTGGTAGATGTAGTTAACTGTTACAAGGTTTGCTGACTATTTTATCAGCTTCAACTGTAACTGTCGTGCAATCATCTCTCCCCTAACTGAAAAATGCACTTTATTATCAAATCTAGGATCTTACTAGAGATCTCCTAAAGATATGAATTAAAACTTATTTAACAACAGAAAGAAACAAGTTATATACCAAATAAAGGAATTTAGGACGATTCAGACGATGTACAAAAATCCATTCGTGGAATGAGGATGGATTGCGACTCGCTTGATTTTTTAAGTACTCAAAACAAAAAAAACTGAGGTGTTCTCTTTTTTCATTAATTAATCCTCAAGAACAATGCAATAATTTGTACAGAAAAGCTGAAAAAGCTATATATGAAACTAACGTATTTAATTACGCTACTGATTTGATATATTGATAAAAGATTTGCAGTAATAAATTGTTGTAACAATTTTATTTCTGTCAGGTATCAACAACAGATGTTTTTATAAAAAAAAGTTTTATATTTCTTTAAACTTTACATATTATACAGTTAACATTCGAAATTATCACTGTTATAAAAATTATTACTTATACTTAACCAAAAACCAGCTGACTTGTCATTAATTCCTAATTTCTGTTGCTTAGATTTATAATAGTTTTTCTCTAATCGTAAGTAATGTATGGATGGAAGCACTTAACGGCAATAAACCCAAAACTCGATATATTCATAAATTAAAATAATTGCTTGATAATATGATATGGTAGATGCTAAACAACTGTCATCTAATAATGTATAAAAATTAATAATCAAGGTTAAAGTGCCAAAATATATAAATTTTTCAACTATAAAATATTGGGTATTAAACTTTAAAATTTATAATGCATAACCGAAATAAAACTATTGATCGATTTCTATGACAATATTACTATTGGTTAATCCTCCTTTTATTATTTACATACAGACATCATCAGCTAATATTTTATTAGGAAATATATATAAATCGATAAAATATCAAAATAGTAATTTATAAGATATCCAAGTCAAAAAAAATCAGAATGTAGTTCTTTGGTGTTTACACTTTTTATTGATGTGTTATTATTTTTCATTAATTCTAATAACCAAGTATATTCGCTAAGTGCTATCTAGTAGATGATTTTGTTTCTAAACAATTGCTACATAACCTTACAAAACACAGTAAAATCAGAATATTGCATTTAATTCGCCAAAGCAAACTCTGATTGATGACTTCTGTTTTAATCTTTTCACAAAAATACTCTTCACTCTTATGCACACCAATAAGCTTTCCAGTAATTCGGTTTTCTTCAGAGCGTATATGTATGTAATTAGATAGTACAATTATGTTGTTGCAAAAGTTAATTAGCTCCGAGCGTTTAAGATCAAAGTTGTGCGTAAGCACGATCATCGCTATCATCAGGTATATAAACCAACAAAGAGAATGGTTTTCATAACTTGATGGTAGCGAACGCTTTTAATCCTGCGTGGTATGCGGATGTTACCAAAGAAAAAATTCTTTGGCCGGGGCTGTCCTCGGGAATCTTCTTTATTACCACGAAAGGCTGCTGGTTTGATAAAAATATCATATTGGATGAAGACGCAGATGATCAGATGATTCTACTAGTGGTCAAAAAGAAAATAATAAACTTGAGCACAACTTAGACAAAAACCCAATGCAGGTATAGTTCAAAGAAGTTGTATTGTATCATGAACTGTGTATCTGAGAGGTATACAACTCTCAAATATGGGGAGAAAGATGGAAAGAGAGTAGGACAATAAAACATATGTATGCATTACAACGGCCATTCCTACTGACAATTTCAAAACCACACCGTACAACGATCAGCAAGATTCTAGAGACGATCAGGGACGTCGGAAAACTTTGACTGGAAGCTAAGATTAAGTACAAACTTTGTGAAAAAATGAATAACGAATAAAGCAAAGCGAAGGTGGAAACAAGAGAGTTACCACATCCGGCACAACGGAGTCTCATTATTCATCAAATATGAGTTGACCATTCCAGACACTGTGCTAGAATATACAGAATATCTACACCGAAGATTCTCTAGTCTACGATAGGACAGGCGCAGCTTTTATAATTGTTAAAAGGTGTGAGAGAGACCGTTGTATGAAAACATGGCATGGGAGACAACGCGTCGGTGTTCCAGGCTAAATTAAATACCACACAAGAGACTGTTTAATGGATTACATATTAGGAAAGAGATGGGAATTAAATTAACATATTACAAGATTATGGCTGATTCGAAGTCCGCGTTAGTGACCACCATAACAACTAACAGATCTTGCAGATTTATAATGATATTAGGAAAGAGGTGATGTTGCATTGGGAAGATGCCCATGAATGGCAAGAGACCATTTCAAGGCGAGACTGAGAGCTGATGTACGAATTCTGGTGTTCAGACTAGGAAGTGGCACATTGCAAAAAAATAATACACAACAAAAACCGAGACCTGGTATAGGATACAAGGAATTAGTAATCCAAAAGACTCCAGCTTTGGACGAGCCATAGTCCCTTCTGATATTATAAGCATAGGTTTAACCTGAAAACAGCAGGTCCCAAGTATATTTGTCATGTGAAACCAGATACACCGGAACGTGTAATAAAAGATATGAATTAGATTGGCCTAGCCAAAGCAAGCCGGAGATAGAGTGATCAATCAGAAGGGCAGATTTGTCCGCGATAGTGATAGTTGAAGACTCCTAACCTTATATTATCTTTGCTTAATCTCTCTTTCTATCTGTGCGATAGCAGCCCACGAAGAACGAGAGGAAGACTGAAGAAATTAGTCGTGCAAATTTTTGCGGAAAAACATATTATTCTTTGCATAGCCACTTGGTATAATTTTAACACACTTTTGTCTAATAATAATTACAATAAATTAAGTTAACAATAAACCTGTTTTGTAATTTCATCCGTAGGTTAATTCATTGCAGCTGCTATATGATTCTCCACAAATTGGGAATATAAATATACGCAATGTATTTTTCAACGATCTAATGGTAAAAGCTTATTTGTATTCGTTTGTCGCTCTAACAAACGAAAACACTGGTGAATCGCGTTATAACCTCTCGTAGAAAGGTTTGTGGTTCTAATTCTTGTGTGCACTAGAAATTTCAAAATTCCCATAATGCAATAACCCGATGGACGCCACATAGATATATTAACTTCTATCAGTATCTTCTGCAATTATTATTTTTGTTAGTTTAATACTATAAGCATTTCTAACGTTTAGTAGATTAGAGAACTGCTTTATTCTGGAGAATGTTGTAATTCATGTGGAAAAGAATTTTATCCCTTATTCTTTTTTATTTATTATTATTTATTTATTTATTAATTACTGCTTAGCTATCACCACTACTACTAAAATTGCCAAAACTCCCCCCAAAAAAATGTTTCATGTATGTTTCTACACCGTTTGGGCTTATGGGCATAGTTTGTACGATATGTCAGGTGTTACGTAAGTCCACGGTAAACGAAAATAAAAAGAATGAAATTTAGTACGCGTACCTACTTGAGAGGACTCTTATGTATACATAATTTGAAGAAATTGGGTTTGCCCAAAGCATAATTTCGAGGAACAGGGACGGCTTTGATCATCACCAAAACTTTCTTTGTCACCAGAACTATCTAAGATCTAATACAACCATTAGAGAGACTATTCTTGCTCGATATTTGCCCATTTAAAAAGAAGTTGGTAATCAAAGATATTTATAAGACTCTTGGAGCTTTTTAAACATTCACACTTTAGTGTAAGAATTGGAGGATAGGCACACCAGTTTTGTTTGTATAAGAACGGCAAATAGATTAGTTGATTGTATTCAGGAGGAAGACGATTTCTAAAATGTTTCCGAATTCATGATTTCGAATAAAGAATTTTGACACCTTAATGTTTTTGTCGAAGTAAGTAATATAGTCAAGAGCAGAGGAGAGCAAGTTGTTGGTCTAACAAAGGTGTCTGTTTGCTAGTCCAAAAGCAATCATGAGAAAACACATATTTTTGAAAATACGTTTGATGCCTTAGCATCAGTGAAGGGTATTATCTAGATACTTTGTATCTAGATACTATATCTAGATACGATAATTATATCTTGTATCTGAATCTAGATACAGTTATGAAAATGAATCTTGTATTTGTAACTAGATACATTTCAGCTATATCTTTAATGGCAGATGTATCTTTACTTAGATAATTAGAAAATTTTGCAGATTTGTGAACAGTTTAACTTTTACTTGCTTTTGTCATCCCTTTCCAGGTGAAGATAATTTATGGCAATACATTTTGTAAATTCTCTTCATAAACGGATCTTAACAAAAATTTATTTTTTAATTTAGTTTGTCGTTTAAAAATTGTTAGTTTCTTTGAAGTATAAGCTATATTCAGTGACGGGTATTTAATTACATCTTGTATCTGAATCTAGATATAATTATGAAAATGTATCTTGTATCTGTTACTAGATACAATAAACATTTGTTTATCTATATCTGTATCTAGATAAAATATTATTGTATCTTACCCATCACTGCTTAGCATATATACCACATTGAATTAATGTGAGTTGGCGATTTAAATTAAGATTCCATCGACTTCTCGCCCTAGGTTCCATTCTAGCATTCCTTTCCGACCTCTATCTATTTATAAATCGAATGACCTTTTTTCCAAAAAAGGAAAAAATTTGCTACTAACGATATAATCGGTTTTTTTTTGAGAGAAGGATTACCTTAGAAAACTCACAAACAAAGCTTTTTCTGTCCAATTCAATCTGAAGGTAATACCCCTTATCTTTTTTCCTAGCCTAACATAGGCTTTAACTGCTAATATGCTTTTCGAATCTCCTTCCAGATAGAACAGTTTTCGAAACCTTTAAACAAGAACTACATGATTAATAATAGGGCTAATCGTATATACTCATATCTTCTACACTCCAAACAGTCACCTTTGATTTCAGTTAAACCAAAAAGAAGCTTTGATTGTAATGTATCTTATTTATCTGCATGTTATCGATATTGGTTAGTACTGGACAACCAATCACCTGTCTTTGGCAACCGTAAAATCAACTTTACTGCATATATCTTCAGATTACTAAATGTTTGGGGTTGTGTTGACCACACGGAATCTCACACAATCAATCAGCTTGAACTACTGCTCGTTTGCAAAAGCATAAACTCATTTTTTTTAAATAGTTGCCAGTTTATGATTTGTAATTTTTAAAGGATTTAATAAATTTCATAAAAACGAATGTTATTTAGCGGAAGCCAGAAATAAGATCAAGACTTTCTAGGCCTGCACAGATCAACAGTAGAGCGCACAGTTATATTTATCGATGAGTAGACCTAATACAGAAGATTGAGAAAGAATAAACAATTTTATATGTGCTACAGAATGTGAAGACTAATGTAAACAGTATAGAGTTGAAGACCATGTAAATGTAAATGAAAGGAGATAAAACATCCTCTTTCAATATTGATTCATTTTTGTTTTAATTTTAGAACTGACTGTTCTTCCATATAACCAAAATTATTGCGAATTTTTCTTGGTCCAAAGCCACGACGTATCTGTCAACCAACTCTTTTCCTCTTCTTAGACTTTAATTCTGATGATTGTGCAGGATATTTATTGCATCTTTTTCTTTTCAGTATAAACTGTTGCTTCGCCCTATAGAAACTAGCAAAGGCGCCTGGAAATTTTAAATTTCTTGGATCTAGATATTTTCGAAGCGATCGAGTTTTATACATCATGATCCTGAGACAATGTCTTTGTGAGGTAAAAATGGTTATAAGATGCTTTGCAACTTTTAGAAAACAATGGTATATTAGCTAGGGGGAAAATGTCGTCTGATCTCGCTAATCCAATGGCACTTGGTTACGACAAAAGTTGACTTGACCTTGATAAACTTCCTCTTCCCGCGTTACCTAAGGAATGCAACTCAAGAAAATCACTCAATGCTAAAACACTCTAATTTTGGAAATTTCAGTTATGATGAAAAACTGGAATGTAGTACATATTAGATGCAACTTTAAGAACCTATGGTGAATTTTAAATTTTCCTGTTGATTTTCTACCATTATTTGTTAGTTTTTAGAAATATAAGCTGAAACTCCCGATATAAATATCTATCTGTTCTAAGAATTTGATTTTTGCTAACTTTGGAAATGCTGGACACGATTAAAGCACTGACTTCCCCGACCGCGCAATAAAACTAGAATATGTTTGGAATAAAGAGGACTTCTGCAACCTTACGCCACAAGTAAATCAATATTTATTTATTCCCAATTAGATCTTTTGTCTAGGAGGAGGTGTTGGGGGTTCCAAATATCTAGCTTCAGCCCTAATGAGCGATATCGTTCTTTTAGTCTTTAATATATCATAATGTAAGCAAATTGAGAAGAAGTTAAGCCTGTGGTTTAGAATTCAATTCAAAGGTTTTATTATCAAAATGTTTCCAACTATCTGAAAAAGAAAAACAATGGAGGTCAGACACTTTTCTCAACAGATATATTTAGAGCGATTTGATTCATTGGTTGTTCATTGATTATTGTCATCCATCACATGTCCAATACCGAAAGCAATAGTCTTATTATCAATAAGAAAACGTTAAATGGGAGAAGAAACTAGTTTACAGGTCAAACATGTGTTGTTTCATACGAACATAACCAGAAAGAGGTGGTGCAACACATTGAATAGCCTTAAAAAAGTAACGTCAAAACAGTAATTTCTCTATTTTTATAAATCATCATTCACTGTTTCAACTGTAATGAATCTTTCATGGCAGGTGTATTTTTTTCTTTTGTTTTCACAATATCTGGATTATATTATGTTTATGACATTATGAGTAATTTTTAAATATGCTAACGCTACAAATTAAACACAAAAGGAAACATTCTTTATTTGCACGGCAGTCTATATTAGTTTTTCTTTCTGGGAAAACAAAAACGATATATTTTGTACGGTTTTAATTAGCCAATATTATTTGCATTCAGATCAGTAGGAACCCATGTATTCTATTTTGAATACATAAATAAAGATATATAAAAAATCAATTTTTCTGGTATTATTAAAATTCCAATATTAAAAGTTTGCTTTCTCCAGAATTTTTAAAAAGTTGGCGTCTATAAATGAAGAGTCCCACGGAGAAACACTTGTTTGGCCATTTTACACACCGTAGCATCCTGTAGAGAATCCATAAAGTGTAGCTATAAATTCGGCTAATGAACCAGTGGTGCTCTTTGTTTGCCATATCTCCGATAGCAAACAGCGAAGTCTGCGAGCGGCCACCAACACACAGCATGAGTTAGCAATGACCAACAAAAAGCGTTTATCACCGTTGATCGTGACATCAACAGTTGCAGCAGCTTCTTCTGCTGGCGCGGCTCTATAATCGAAGAGTCGTGGAGACTCCGATGAGACGTAGTGACGTTAGCGCATACACACGGTCCTGTAAGTTAACTGCTCTTGTACCGCTAGTCCGCGTTCCGTTAGCCGGCGGTGTGTCAGTGACCTCCGTTACCTTCTCACCTGGCCCGCTCAGTCTCTGGCGCACCGCGCAACAACAGGTGCGTTTTGGACCAGTGTGGACATTGTGGAAACCCCTGTAGTTGGAAAATTTTTAAAAATCTGTGCGGAAATTTGTTTTAAAAATATTGTGTTCGGTGATTTTGAAGAACTTCCGGATTTGACGTGGTGTTACCGGAAATATAGAAAAGTGGCACAGAAAAGGATATTGACTGATTTTGAGGATATTATCGTGATAAAAACAGTAAGAATAAAAAAGACTATTCGAATGCACTATAAACACAAGTTGGTTATTAAATTGAGTTTTGTTGTTTAATTAATTAAATTCGGAAACGATAAAAAAAGTAAATACTTATGCTAAGTGTGTTTTCCAAAATTGTAAGGTCTTTCGAAAGTTGATAGCAGTGTCATGCTTTAGGGAAAGCTAACAGTAATCGAATATGAAAACTTTACGTAAAGTTAGAATTACCTTGTAGAAGCTGCGAACTTGGTGTCAAGTCCAAGTTCAATGTCTTGAATTTGCTTACTTGGATTATTATCATTAGTTTGCGTGGGTAATTAATTTGATATCACTTGCAAATAATGTATCAGTGCTTAGTTGGGGCGCTAGATTAAGATGGTGTTGAAAGATGATCCTTTAAAAATTCTAACCTCTCTAAAAATTAATTGCCAAAAATTGTTTTTGTTTTTTTAATTCATGGCCCATTGTGATCACTATCAGTAAAATAATCATTCATTAAAAGGATATTTTGGTTAGTGAGGGACAAAAACAGTTAACTTTATCATTCTTATAATAAAACAAGAATATCACATAAGTAATGGTGGGCCGTTGAGTATTTTTATATAGAATACAAAAAGTTAAACAAGGATGATTTCAATAGCATAATAAATGCATAGAGTGCATTCAACCATAGGCGGATATTTTATAAAATAGGTGTTCGTGTTGACAATGGTATTATTAATTATATTACTCGACTTGTTTCATTAACTCTGAAGATTTATAAATAAAAAAAATAATTGTTTGTTTTTTAATGCTTCAGTTTTATCTAATTCATAATATTTACCATGTAATTAATAGAACAATTAAAGAATCAGAGCATGGGCGTCGGTTATATTGCAGATATTGCATAATTATTTTTGTAACGTGCATATTTATTTTTAAAAAGGGCTAATTATATATGTTTATTTGTGTAACATTCAAGACAGCTAAACAGTTCTGCCTAGCTATAACTATAATGCAGTTGTATGGTTTTTGTACAAAAATAAACAACAATATTATGAAGATGTTCCGTTTTTTCTATACTAAATTCTTACATTTTTGATCCATAGGTTTATTGGAATCAAACCTAACCACAAAAGCGGTTTTCGATTACGTAGTACTGCACATAATAATTAAAGAATTATTGTTAAAAATAAATCTGATTGCTTTATATTGTTATATATATATAGTATAACTGCAGATGTCATCTACTCTGTAAAGTCAATGCACTTAGCATAAGTATGTATGGTAATATTGAATCATAAATTAATAACTTACTGGTCTTTATTTCGTGTAGGAACGTGCTTTTTATGATGGAGTTATTTGGATGACAATGACTTGATTTTTTCTTGTAAACATGTTTCGGGGAAAATTTGGGACATTTAGGAAGAAAAAATAGACATTTTGTGGACTAAATGGACATTTTAGTGATTTGTTTTCTCTTCATTAATTAAAACTAAAAGAAAGTAAATTAAATTAAAAGATAAATTTATCTATAAATCGGGTAGATTAAATAAGTAAACAAAATTATTGTATGTAGATGTAAGTTTTTATTATATTATCGTTGTCTTAATCAATACGTACCTGTAATAACCACGAATATCTTCGTATCTTATTATTGTTTAATCCATACTTTACAAATATTAATATCCGTCCATATTTTTAATTAATCTTCTTTATTATTAACTTAATTAATTACCTAAACTGAGAGTGTCGTCATCGTTTACGTCACGTTCAAAGCCCAAGAATTTGACAATTTTGCATTATAATAAAAGTGCAAGCAAGCGTTGACTTGGAAACCAGTTTTGATATTATTTGCATGAGGAAATGCTACGATGCCCAGCACTATAAGAGGTGAGTATTCATCAATTTTTCTTTTTTTTTCTATCATCATTAAAATTAAAAAAATAGGAAATTTACACGTTTTTGAATACCTTGAGCGGATTCATAAACAAAATCTACGAGCACGGATTCATATGCATTATGTTTACCTATGCATTTACAGTTAGTTATCCTAAAGAAATCTAAAGATATTGAAAAGGTGCGTGTGGCATCTATTCACTCATGAATGTTGTGTACTAAAGTTGTTATGGTTAACGGTATATAATCGTAGGTTACAAGATACTAAAGCATTTTAAAATGGTCGTATAAATTCGGATACGCTCGTACCTAACGGGTTACCTGTATTTTGGTACTTTTTTTTAAGGTAGGAGGTACCGTTTCGGAATTTGTATAGCTGTAAGCGGACACACCTTTGTGTCCGGTATAAAAGTCATCTTGGTTCTTTTTTAATGAAGGATGCGTGCCTAACAATTACCTTATTAAATGAGATTCTGTTTGGTAAAGTTTCTTTTTTTTTGTTTGCAACCTTTGGCGGCATGGTAGAAGAAGTAAATGTCTTGTGCCATACATGGTAATTTAATGATGTTCCGTTTATGATGGCCGATAAAATGTAAATTCAAATTATCTTTATGGTAACCACATAGTCATGTAATTAGTGGAGCTTCTCGAATAACACATGTTTATTACAGAGATATGTCTTTGATTTTTCTAAATAATTAAGGTGATAATTATTATTCTGTCCGTTCATTCATTCACGTGTGTGTATGTTTGACAATATTATTGTAAATATGTCACCTTCTCAAGAATAAAACATTCTACGTCTAACCTACATAATCTTAAAATAACTGACTTGTTAACTGCTCAATGTAACTTTTGTTGTAGTGTATTACCAGTGCGAATAAAGAAACCTAGTGATCTGCATCTCCAAATCCTGTAGATTCACATTATCTTACAGGATTGGTGTTAATTCGATATAATTCTAGATACTGCTCATTCATTGTTAAAAGACAAATCCAATAATTTGTTTTGTTAGTCTTTTTGCAAGTGTTAAAGATACAAGAGAAAAGAATGATTAAGAGTCGATTCCATTCGCAGTTTTTCATTTTCCAGGCAATACTTAAATCAAATGCGAAGTAGTTTATTCTTTTAATATTTAAAGATCATCATTAAGTTTGACTAAAAATTCAGATTGTTAAGCAAGAAAAAACAACGTTATTGCGTTTCAGTGACTTTACAGCACATGATTACATTCAGTGATAGTTCAAGGTTGGTTTAATTAAATCAGTAGCTCTGTACCATCTGCAGTGGTTTAAGTAAGATTGACCAAACGGAAAGAAGCATCCAAAGCCTCTAAGGAAAAAAACCATTTAGAAGACGATGCTCAGTCCAGATTATCTTAAGGATCTAATCTGATGAAATATGCTGGGAAGTGATCAAATTAGTATTTATTTAAAAATATGTCGACATCAAAATATGGCTAAAGAAACACTAACGATGAAGGAATGGAAGTTTTGGGTTTAGCTAAGAAGAATCTTTGAAAAAATATATGCGATGAGAAGCTTTTGATATTTTTTTTTCTACTTATTCACCTACTGCAAACCATGTGTATGCATATTCCAGCTTCTTAAAACTATTGCCATTGGTTTTGGTTTAGAACTTAATCAACTTATAAAAAAAATTAAAGAATGAACTAAAGCAAAATATAGTTCTGATATTAAACGTTCTGGTTTTAACTGTTTGATGATATCCTTAGGTTGATGGTATAATTAAATTTAGCATCTTTTATAAGTTACTCTAGATTTTGAGACTAACAAAATTCTTTTCATATAAATAATGACTTCTTTTCTCAAATTAATAATTCGAGAAGACTTTCAATATCAGTGCTAACTTAGGTTTGCTCAAATCTAAAACTCTTACTAACTTATGTATAAACGATTTATTGATTAAGCTCGATTTAGTACCAACATGAAGACAATTTTTGGTAAGTCTTGGTGTCAAGGACTCTGGTTTTGGTCTTGCAAACTAAAACAAATGATAATTTGAAGTTTCCAGTTCAGATTAAGACGAGAATTTTGCGAAGCGCAAAACAAAATGTTTAGAGTACTATTACATTATTTAGATAAATCAATACAAATTGAATAGAAATTAGAAGTTTTTGGTGATTTAGTTCATTAAGTCATTCAGTCGTAAAACACCGTTAAATGTAAGAATTTTGGTTCCCTTCTTTTGGAAATTATTCTTTTAGCCAAATGACTTACTTTCAGCAAGATTTTAAGTCAAGGGACATCATTTTCTTCCAGCATACTCTGTCTGAATCTCATCAATCCAGTCATAGCAAATTATCTGGGTTTTATTATTGATCATGATATGTGTCAAGAAAGTTTCTATTTGTTGTAATCACAATGGCTGCTGTATTCCAAAAGCTTATTTATCACAAGAATGCGATATTTCAAAATGATTCGTTTATGTAAAAAGCAATGCAAATAGTATTACCTAAAAGTTAAAATTTCAGTCAATAAATCTTCAAAGTTTATTGTCAAAGAAATCAACCATGTAGCCTACCAAACCTCACAATATTAATAAAATCAGTATATCAAGATTTACTTTGTGAAAATACAGGTAAAGAAATATTTTACTTGCTATGTATAATAAAAGTATTTATGAAGCATAGAGAGGGTTATGGGCGCCGGTGGGGTGAAAATGTTCTATTGCACTTATTAAGTTAGAAATCGAGAAACTTAAACAATCTTAATATTCTCTGCGGGCTTGGATTTTGTGAATAAATGATAAAGAATGGCAGGGCTGAGGAGAGGAAGGAATTCACGATCAGGCATCCTTTTCTTCCATCAAAAGTTTGACTGTTATATCATATGACCCATATTTCTGCTAATCCATTGGGATTTGGCAGCAAGAATTCTTGAAAAGATGTTCAAATGCGGAAAATCTTGGGCAAAATTTTTGCATACAAGAACACCCTGTTAGATTGTTTCGGGCAAAAACGCAGAGGTTGCTTGGTTGAAAT
This sequence comes from Ignelater luminosus, assembly GCA_011009095.1. Classification (NCBI taxonomy): domain Eukaryota; kingdom Metazoa; phylum Arthropoda; class Insecta; order Coleoptera; family Elateridae; genus Ignelater; species Ignelater luminosus. The sequence goes on from VTPC01002507.1 coordinate 54,735, forward strand.
AGACTCTGTAGATGTGAATTCTTATGACATTTATTCAGTAACGTTCTGTGTTGATTCTTATTGTAAGTTCCAGTTCGGGAATTTCTTTTCTTATTTTTGGACGCCATGTATAAATTAAGTTTGAACAGATCAGATTAATTGGGGGCTTTCGCTGTTATGTTTCTAAAAAACCGCAAATATTCAAATTGGAATTATTCATTTGCATTCGTACTATGTGAAAGAATTCTATTCTAGAGGAGCTCCTGTCCAGCCTGAAATGTTAAGTGTTACTATAGTCTCACTGTAGCTTTTTCATTTCTGTACGGGCAGAATTTGATCTTCATTCGTTATTACAAAACCGGACATGAAGTAGCCTGATCTTGCTCGGGAATAATAAAAACTGAGACATGAACGAAAATATTTTGACATCTGATAACTCTGGCGTGATACCAATCATGCCAGCCAAGTACTTGTTTATTTCCAATTTCATTTTTATCCAGGAGGATGCAAATGCAAGTGCAACACCAACTGTTTAGCCAGAAGTCTCCGTACTAGACTAACACAATGATGACTGTATCTGGTTTTATCACCAAGCAAAATTCAAATTAGGTTTTCTTATTTTGTGGTACTAGTATTTTCTACACCTTTTTTCTATTACCTTCTAGTCTTGCCATTCTCTTTCTCTAACGAGAAACTTTTAAATCATTCTAGTTTTGACTTATCTATAAGGAAAATAAATAAATAAAATAAATCTTGCAGTGCTTTATTTGTAATGTAGGAGAAAAGAAAAGACATTTTGTAAGTTGAAGTCTTAAATTATAAGTACATTCGCTGAAGGGTGTCTCCGAATAACAAACATCTCTCGGGCTTTTATTAGTTTAATACCAAGAAAATGGGCCCACCTATCTAGGTAGATTCTCACCAAAACAAAAAATTGCTGAATTGCCAGATTGCTTAACTTCTTGTAACTTCCATTATAATGAGATTTGTGCGCTTTCCAACGAATAAACTAGACCAAAATATGTTTACTTTTAGTTCCTTAAAAAGACAGTTTAGTAATAATTTAATTTGAACTTCTTGAACCTACCTGGTATTTACTACTTCAATGCAATTTTTTACTATTCTAAGAATATTATAATACTTCCTCCTTTTAATTTTACATTTTAAACTCCGCAATTTTTGTTGCCTTTTTTGAAATTGCAAACACATTAGTATGAACAATTTAATTACACCATTATCTGCTTATGTAATATTTTCCAAGATTAAATAACTATTATCTTATTTTAATTGCAAGCACATTACAGTATTTTAATAAAAATCATTTAAATAACAGTAATCACAACAAGAAAAAGAGAAAATAAAACCGTAAATAACAATTTCCGCAACATGGTAATACGCAAAATAAATCCTTTTACTGTTTTACCACACATTTTCACTTGTCATCCCTAAAATCCACAAATCTTCCATAAATCCACCAGCCTGACGCTCTGTTGACAATATCGCTTTTCGATATTAAAATGCGTGAAACCACCCGCAAAGTTCTTTTTGTTAGAGGTACTGACCTTTTATCTGGCCCGGAACACTTTTACTACTTCCGGGCGGCGAAAATGGAACTACATAGGCACGACGACGATATGAACTCAAATGCAAATTGTTAAAAAAGCTAGCTGATGATAAATAAGAAAAACTTAATAGAAACAAAAGAGAATACGAAAAAAAAAGTAATTATAATGTCTAAATGCTAATTGCGCTGCTAATTTTAACGTGTTTTGTGTTTCGTGAATGTAAATTTAAAGCACTTTTTTCCAGGGGATTGGTTTAGCTTTTAGGGTGAAATTAATAATTTATTTTAGGTATGTTAGAAGTCTCCTTTTGTTTATTTAGTAGATAAGAGTGGTTTATGGCCTTTTTGAAATATTATTTTAGAATCTTTGTTTAAATTAATTTTCGGAAAATTAAGTTTATGTTATGCTTTTTATATGAATTTATCACGAATTTAACAGGAAGTGGAGGTTAATTTAGGGGTATTAAAAATACAATAAAATTTTATCTTTTTTATTCTTAAAATGCGAAAAGTAAGCGAAATGCTTCGAACGTGTGGTTGGGAAAACGAAAATCTGTTCAAAATACACTTAATAAAGTAATGGAAAACTGGCTCGTACCTGGTAACTAAGCCTAAAGCAACGCTTAATAGAACTTCTCCAAAAGAAGAGAAGACTAATCAAAGTGGGGTTTATTCATTTCGACGAGGTCAACGAACGGTCGATCGAGTATTAACCAACAGCTTATTAATTAAGTATCATCTTTTAGTAAAAGGTAGGTATTACCATTTAATCTACGGTATTACTAGCAACGTAAAACACACGCAGTTGAAAATAATTACCTTTAGGCTAAACACCCTGAAGGTGAATTATTAGCAAACTGACAGGATCACTTTAGGTTTATTTATTGCGATATTAGATTTTTTTAGTTGATTTAATTTTTTTCCTGATGTTTGGTTAAAATTTATATAGCAGTACTGTTATCTTTATGACATAGTACGTGTCTCGAGGTGATTCTTTGAATAATAATTAATTGAATTCAAGCCGACAGATTTTATAGTTTTAGAATCATGGACTAAATTAAATGCCATTTTTAATACCGTATTACTTTAGGATCTTGCCTCAGTAAACCAACCACAACTTAAGTGAATTATGCAAGTTTTATCCATTAAATCTAAGACCGTATAAATGTCAAATCAAAAACCATATTGATGTATTAAAGATTAAAATCTTAAAACATGCCAGTAGGTAGTTTACCTACTTATTTTTTGCATAACCCAAAGAAACTCTGATATATGAATTGTTAAACTAGAAAGAAACGAATATTTAAATTCAATATTTTTATTCAAATTACAAAACTTCCGATAGTAACCTAAAAATGTGACAATACACAAAGCTTGAACCATCTTTTCTTATTATTTATAATAAATCACAAGCAATTAATAAAGTGTACCCTACAAAGGAAAGAAAGGTATTGTAAGTTGTAAGTTTATTTTTCATTCTTATCGATACTTTTTATCTTTTGCTCTCATTTTGAGATCGGCTCTTTCATCTTCATTGCTGTTTAATAGTTTTGTCACAGTTATGCTGTTTCTAATTTCACGGGATTTGATCACGTTCTTTATACGTCTTTGGGCTATTTCGATTTCGGCCTAAATTCTGTTAAATGCTATTAAGGTTTTCTGAATTATCGTTCCCATAGAAAATATTTGACTTTGGACGCTGGTTCCTTTTTGATCTTTGATTCTAGTTGTCGCTCTTCCAACTGTTCTTCTAACCTATTCTTCAAAGCGGTCTTGGTATATTTTGCTAGGGATTCAATTTCTTCTCGTTATCTTTCTTAAACAAAGGCAAAATCACTACTATAATTTTGAATATACTGGTTGTAAAAAAGTATTCATCTCATATTTCGCCAAAGCTTACTGTCCTCATCTTCTCAATAATTTTTATAATTGCACCTCATGGATTTAAGTTACAAGAATACCCTGTTGTGTGCTATTCATCGTGTTTGTTTATCTAACAAAATCAACTTCAGATTTTAGCATCCATTACATTGGGGATTTGAAAGATCTTTCTGCTGATAATACCCAAACATATTTTTGGATTTTATGATTATTTGATATTTAGAAGAGTTGCTTTCAAAACTGTTACCAATCATCTTAACTCTGATACTGAAATCATAGAATACAGGACGTCACGAAAACCTTAACCCAATCCAATCATGCGATCATCTACTTATCGAGAATTCTTTGATCCGCCTTTAGCAGATTTTAGACATAACTTTTACATGAACCCGACTCCAAACCAACGCTATGTTAAGCCGGGTGTTGAGTCTGCAGTTCAAATTTGAAAAGTTTCTGAGTCATATCCGTTTGTAAATTCAAAGTTAGTTACGGTGAGGAAACAAATCATTTTTGAATTTACATCCATCTTCATAAACACTTTAACTTATATGCAAAGCAAATTATGATGTCAATTAAAGAGAAGATCACTGTTAAGCAGCAGAAAAAGCTAATGAGTACTACTATTTCTTTGAAGCTTTTTATGTTTGCTATACTACGTTTCGGTAGATTTTTCGTTGGCAAACAGAATGCAAATACAAAATCATAGCATTTTAACTTTTAGACGTTACTCAAATTTATAATAGACGAGCAAGTTTAAAATAGGCATCGAAAATTCTTTAATAGTCTTAGCAAATTTGTTGGAGATAGCAGACTACCGCGTTCAGTTACCATGCAATTAACTGCATGCAGAATTAGATAGTTAGATAGAAATACAGCAACAGAATGAAACCAAAATAATATCATAGCGTAAACTTTCATTGTCAAAATCTTTTTAGCAGATGGGTCGCTTGGGAAAACTTGTTCAAATCGATTCGTATAACAAAGTTTTAAGCTAGAGAAGAGTATCTAAATGGATCAGGTAAAGAACTATTGGTAACTTTAATCATGATGATTTCATCTAATTGAAAAATTGGAGGATTGAATCTGAAAAATTTTGTATTTTTAAAATTATTAGGAGTCTTGCCTAAAATAATTTTACTGTTAAGACCTGCACAAATATTGGTATTCAGAGACTTAACCCACAGTGATGATGCTGTGGAAAGGTGAGGGAGTGGAGGTACTTTCTTCAAGAGGACTTTTGCCAACCTTCTAAAGGGTAAGCAGATTTTAGACTAAAAACGTCATTATTGATAAACTTTTGTGGGAAATTCAAGAACGGCTTTACGACTTACCACATCAGTATCCTGCTTATTAGTACCTACAGAAATCATGGATATTCTGATGTTGTTGCCGATAGACCACAACTTTGTTTTGAAATCTATAACGAGATTCAAATAACATAACCTGATGCAAATTCATTTTGTAGCTCCAAGATACGTTGTAAGAGGAAGCTTAGATTTTTGTTTCCTTGTACTTGTTAATATGCTGGGGAAACATATCGCATCGGTATTGAGTGTTGATCCTTTTGGATTGTCACTCCTTCTTCTAATTTATAACGCATAACAAAGATTTATTTGCTTACTTTGCATGCTGGTCTCTGTTTTTATTTTGATACCAACGGTATACTAGCATAGATTGCCATCTCTTAGTAGTAGAGCTAAGGTTAGCGAATTTTAACGCAATTATAGTCAATAATAGGTAATATGATACTTTACTTTTCCTAATTCTGTACTTTAAAAACAAAAGCATCAGTCTCTACATGTTTGAAATTTGCTTTGTTATATCTAAACTTCACGATTCGAATTCTAAAAAGAAAATGACACAGAAGAAATATACACGGTCTAGAAGGAATTGCTATTTTACGTTAAGTTTGTTCAATCTGGCTAACAGCAATGCCAAAATATTACTAAAACAAACACATAATATTTACAATGTGAAATGCACATTGTTACATCTACTTCCTCACGTGCAGTTTTACACGCCGAATATAAACGTCACCGCCAACCACGTTTAGAATTCCATCACATGAATTGCTGTATCGTATCTACATACACACTAAAAAAGCGTGATTAACATTTTAAAATGCTTCATTATTTTTGCCGACTTTCATGCGATTCGAAACGGAATAAATGAATAACTGAATGAATGAGATCAAAACACGTATTTATAATCTGAAAATCTAAAATATGGAAGCAAAAATCTATGGATAATGTTAGATTTCAAAATATACATAGCACGAACGCTGCCACCATTTGTCATTTCATTTAAAAATCGACCTGAATCTCTCAAGTTAAAACATTACCTTTCTCATCTCGTTTCGTTTTATTGTTTATATCGAGCTGTCATATAACATGCCCATATATACATTAATATTGTAACTTAAGGGCAAGAAGGGAATGGGCTTGACAGGTAAGTTAAAGATGGAACATAAAAGGCAGTTGAGCGACCTCATTACAGATTCGGTGGAAGGTGTGAGTGGCCGATGTGTGCGTGTTGGGCTGTTATTTCGGCGGTGTGGCCGGTCGGTGACCCTATACCGGTGTCTACTGGGGTTTGTTGTTATCGCAGGGCCGTTGTTACCAAATACCACGAGACTGAATCCTGCCGCACGCTGGCTAACTGTCCACAACCCCAATTAAACACCTTGTCGTGACGTGACCTGTCGCACCTGTCGTGTTACTGTACCCGGGTATGGCCTGATTGAAATACTTGCTGAAGATTTTATTGAACTTTTAAATTGAGGGAAAACTGAAAATGAGGATTCTTCCTTATTTCGGGCATGTGTTAATTGATTACTTTTTATTGATAAAACATAAAGATTAGCTTATCTTTTGTTCGTCTTTTTCTATTTGTAAGTTACTGTTCGACCCTTTCTATGGTATAATCCAAAAGAATTCGAGTCGAAGAATTTATTGGTTGTAGTATGTAAAAAAAAGTCACGCTGCTCATTAAATACATTTATTATTCTGTCGCAGGTTGCATCTATGGCGTTCGAGTTTAATCTGTCTTTGTTATAAAGCAAGTGAAGTGGTTTTTGATTGTCATGATTTATGTATCCAGTTTCATAGATCATTTACTATAAAGTGAATGGTCAAATTATGCCGGTTACCCTGTAGAATTCTTATTGTAAATTCTTCATATGCTTGAATGTAGTACCAAATAGGGTGTAAGCGTTCCTTTCAAAATGTGTATAATGATTTAAGTTGTAATAATGATTAATTACTAGTTTTTGATTATACCTTTCATTAAGAAATAGTTGATGTGACCCATAATGGCACATTTAATTTTTACGGTTTGGTCTTTCAAAAATCTTGAACGGTTAATATAAAGATCGCTATAGGGCTTTTGAAATTTCCACAGAGTAACATGCAAACTCATTAAAACATGTTTGGAATTCAACAACTACTGGATACACTGCGTAACGGAGAATCTAGTAAAAAAGATTTCTTACAATTAAGAAGCACAAAATCATATAGGAATTTTATTAAATTTAAGAGCTGCTAACGGAAATCAATACATTTGTCAGAAAGTTCTATAGCACAATTACAGCTATACAAAAATAAAAATCTCTTAGGATTTATTTGAACTAAAATGTTTTTATAAATCGTGTTAGAATGACCTTCTATAATTGCTTACGTACTAATTTCTGTGTTCTCTTTAGAATTCCAAACTGTTGGTTGGCATTTCTATAACTGTACGAAACTAGCCTGACAATCCGTGCTAGTTCTCCTACTTTTTAGATGAAGCTTCTTTAAACGCTCCTTTTGATTGAATGCTTTTTGATGTGCAGCGTTTCTTAATTTATGGAAATACTGTGTTGCTAATTCTTATTCAAAAACAAAAAATCAGAAATAGAGAGCTTCAAATACCTGGAATCTTTTTATTATCCAGCATTGTAGCTCAGGGTAAACCTAATATTTAAGTTGCAAAGCTCGATGTTATTAACTCAATAATATTTTGAACTTTGTCATCGTAATTATAAACAGATCAGTGGAGGTCATGAAATTGCAGAATTGATTACTGGTTTCGTCTTGACTATGATTAACACATCTTGGAGAAAGTCGTACAAGCCGTTATCTTAGTCAGAACGAACAATTCAATAGAAATCGTTATGTCGTCAGCTACCTATTCTTCATTAATTATGAAAATGTCTATAATTAACAGATAATGAAAAACAAGAACTGAACAGCGCAGTGGGTGTATTTGCAAGAAAACAAACAAAATTGTGCTAGCTTTCAGCAGCAAAAATATGAGGACTTTACAAGTGAAACTATGCTTTCTATACAGGAAGAAATTGGACTCAAATTTTTCCTTTCTACGTGTCCCTTAAACTTTGCAACATTTATCCAGTAAATTACTCCCCATTTAATTTGTTTTTAAATAAGACAAGTTGCTTCAGAGTAATAAAAACGGGATGCAATTGTGATTGTGAAGAGATTGTCGTGGAGGCGATGGGCCGATAGGAAGTCAGAATCCTTTTGGAAGTTCAGTAAAGACAGTTGAATGAATGAAGCGCTATAGTAATTATTAGATACGAATTAAGTTCATTGACCTAATGTGCTTGAAGTGCCATATCTCGTATTCTTAGAAACACAGCGTCAAACCTGATAAAAGAAATATCCAATTTTTTGAGCACGCATGAAACTTACCATCAGTCTTCAGTTTTAGCAAAAAACACTCTCATTCTAACTTATTGATCTGGAAGTTCTATGCGAAACAACATTATGTGAAACTCAATCTCATGGTATCAATATTTGATTTATAAGGAAAATAGCAGGAAAGACTCATTTAGGCAGAATAAAAAACGTAGATATAATGCAGCTACTAATCTGGGAATCAATAACACATAAAGTAACAAAAAGAAGGCTAAATTGGTATAGTCATATGATGAAGATGAACGATGACAGACTGTTGAAAAAGTATTAGAAGCCAAAGTTGAAAAGAAAAGAAAAAGAAGAATGAAAGAGATGATAGAGTTGGTAAGGGATTGGGAAAACAGGGTAGACAATTAAATAACAGAAATCCGACGCCCTGGTAGGGTAAAAGGAAGTACGAGAAGCAGAAGAAGAAATACTAAAAAAACATGAATAAATACAGTAAACAGATCAGATTTCATGTTTGGAGGAAGGTTTTCAGGTTTAAACCTAAACTGAACATTTTGCCGGTTAGCATAAGAGACATCTTTTCGGATGATCGATAGATAGATTGTATTGAAAATGAAACATAAAACTGTCTTTGTCAGGTCGACATTCTGCATTTTTCTTTGTTCTAGTACATACGAATTAAATTTGTAAGCGTTGTGCAGTTATGGTGGAAGAAAATATATTTCGCCCAGTAAAACCTTTGCATCTCTGTCGCGACGTCCATACTACTGAATATCTTCTAAATAATTTGTGGAGTATAGTAGATACGGTAATCAGCTCATCTTCCTTAATTTTGCTATTCACATTATGTGCCGCACACAACACGAATAGATTAAATGTATTTTCACCAATGAAGACCGAGAAATGCTGCTACGGTAGGCTAATCTTCTGGCTTTGGTTTCAATTTGCTCAAGGTGTTTTTGTTTACGAATCTAGAAACTTGCAGATTCAGTCCTTTCTCCGAAGTGCTTTTTTGAAATCTTTCCATTCTGTTAGTTTTGGGTTTTTGAAAGATTCCATTTTCTAATGTAACAAATGTTTCAAAAATATTTACGTCAGAGTTGGCTTTACAGCTGAAAACGTATGTCGTTTTGATGAATTTAATCGTCAATTCTAGTGGCAAGAAAAGAGAAAAAAACAGTACCGTTAAATATCAAAAGAATTTATTCTTGATATCTGGTTTAACGTTTGCCATTTAAATAGATCAATTTCTGCTCACTTTTCTCCACCTTTTAGTATTCTATGTAAGAAGATCTTCCTCTTGATCAAGATAAATAATAAACCTATGTTTCCAAATTTTTCTATCTCCAAGTTAGATTGGGCATTAATAAATAAATAATAATTTTGTGAGGTCTTTAAGGAATGAAACAATCAGTCATTGCATTTCGAGAGTTTTGTTTAAGACAAAAAATGAGAATGAATGGATGAATGAGAATCTTCTTTCTTTGACTATAATTCCTTACCCCAAAAGGGTATAAAAATCCAAAATTCGATAACTGTCAGCTATTCTTTTGAGCTAAACTGTCTCATCACGAAGAAATGTCCTGAGAACAATATCTTACTTATGGTGTTCATTATAGACTCGCTTAATTGCAAAAGCACCACCTTAGTTAGCTTCCCCACGCAATCTTATGGACGTTCTTTGCAGAATTTTCAAAAATATCAAAATAGCTGCAAACCTAGCGCAATGAATTTAAAGTGCAATTTCCACAATATTTAGAAGTTAATATGGTACTAGAAACTAGCTCAGAGAAAACATGATAAGATGGCTCACTATCTAGAATGTGTGGCATTTATATCAAAAGTGATTTCAATTTTGAACAACGTTCAATAGTAGAAAATCATGTCATCTTGTACATTTTGCACGTAAAGGCAAACAAAGAAGAAATTTCTAATTAGAATGCAACATGCAACCCTTGCGATGATTCGTTGACTCCTTCGAACAGTTTCCTGAGGAATTTGCAATTGTTCAAACAATCAAAGAATTTAATATGTAATCTAATTTTTAATTTCATTGAAAACCTTTATGAATCGATTAGACAACCAATAAAACAAACGAATCTCGGTAATGACCATAGCAATCGATATTGACATTTCCATATAAATTCTATTTTTCCCAGTAAAACTTCCGATAAAAAAAAACCTTAAGAGACTTCTTTGCTATGAAATTAATGGGTGGTGTCTGTGAATTAAAAGCTAAAATCTTAAATTAGAAAACTTAAGTTGTTCATAGCAAACCAGGAAGCAAGTAAATAATGGTAGTTAACAATCTAAAAATTGTTGATACCAAGATACTACCTTGTGCAAAAAATTAACTTGGTTGCAAATAAAAAATGAAGGTACACCCATACAGTTCTCAATAATTTTATATAATGTAGTTAAACAGGCAGAAACTTCCTTCAATAAGGAAACCGAGACCAAGAAAAATTGTTTACTCAAATGAACGAGTTTTCTGGTATATATCTAGTCCAGAATGGTTGGAGATGAGGTCGATTTTTGGAATCTATAAGTAAGTATAGCTTTCAAGAATATCATAATTAACTTTTCGATTTGTAAAGTACCAAAAGCAAAAACTACTTCATGTAATTATTTGCTGATATGTTTGTACTTGCGACAATTCTGAAACTTTTTCAAGTCTGCCGTTGGCAATGGCAATGAATTCTCAATTCTAAGATTTTGTGAAGTCTTAAATTCGTTGAAATCTGTCTTACTCTTTGTACTTGCTACAATTTCTGCTTACGTACCTGGGTTAATACATTTGGTGATCAGTAAATTAGAAGAGGTTGAGAAGCACTGTTCTAGTCTACTTATTCTAAAAATGTGGTAGATGATCTTTATTAAATTACCCATAAATTTTCTATTTTTAAATTCATTTTTGCCAACTAAAAAATGTCGTAATCTATGTGTAGATAAAACATTTATTAACGTAGGAATGTCGAAGCACAATATACGTGTTTTAATGGAAAACTTTTTCAAGTTTTCTGAAACGTTGTAATGTCAGGCTCATGAAACTTAAAACTTCGTTTACTCCTACGATTATTCCTGCAAAAGATATTTGAAGCTCTTCATCGAAAAGTTAGAAAGTTTTAAGAAAATTTATTTTATTTTTAAGTTTTACTGAAAATAGCAACTCATTTTTTAACCTGTAGGAAGTACTGGAACTGTAACCAAACAATGCGTAATTTCGAATACGTGCGGTATTCCAACATGCAACCAAGGTATTTTGAAAATTGCTGAAATATCTGTGAACTGCTTGAAATTACTACCGACAAATGTACGAGTACATCATGAGGTATCCTCTTCTAAAGGTCGCGGAAATTGGGAGTTCATTAATGTATCATGTTATATTGGTTTTTATCTTCCTCAATCATAAAAGTTATTAAAAGTAAAAAAGGTATTTAAAGATTAATGGATTTTGCATTTAATAATTTCTCTATCATTCTTAATAATCACAAATACCTGAAATGGGACTAACCTGCGACATAAATATTCTCCAACTCGATTAAATTTACACATCGATTAACAGCTAATCTATTAGAAAAGGTTAATCTAAAATTACCAACATTCCCCTGTATAAAAAATGTGTATAATAAGAAAATTACCCCTAAATTGCTGAAATTTCCGTTTTGATATTCCATTAAACAACTCCATTTTACAAGGGTGTTTATTATTGCATTATAACAACTCAACGTTACAATCTCTGTGATAAATTACGCCGCATGCAACAAGTAATTAAGACTTTAGATATTACTTCACAAAATAAAAATAATCAGACCCTTTTACACGTAAACGCAAATGACCGTTAATTACTTTTTAAGCTGTACTTCCGAATTTGACCGATAAAAAATATATGTTAATTAAAGATTGTCTACACGAAACGAAAGGATCGATCCGTCTGGTCACTTGCCCTAAGCTGACCTTTGTAAAATGAGACATATTTAGGTTAACACCCGAAAGCAAAAGTAGTGTTCGAGATTTGTGTGAAAAGGAGATCACACAAAAGGAAAACAAGGGCAAGTCATAGATTTCACTCTCTTCCTTATTCTCGATTAGGACAGTGCGAAATTGGAATTTAGAGTAGTGAAAATTTTAATAATTTCAATTTCGTTCTTATTTTGCATTGGCACGCAAATTAAAACAAATTTTGTCGATCAGATTTACCATTTAATTTACATTAAGTACACCAACAATAAATAAAGTTGATACAACTATAATTAAGAAATTTTTGCAACATTTTTCTACACAAATTTACGCATTCAAAGTGTAACTGATGAAACAATGTTAACTTCTCTAAGCAGACAATTGTGAAATTTAATTATACATAAATTTCCGGTTGCCTTTTGTAAGATGGTTACTAGCATGTAGTTGTTGTTTTGTAACTAAGAATCTCCTGTGACATGGCTTACCTTGTAGATTCTATAAATAATTTCTGGCTTTGTTGTTGTTCAGGTAGAAATAACAATATAACCAAAAAAGACAATTTAATTTCATTTAAAGTAATTTCCCTTTTCTCACAAACCTACATAAACAAAAACGATATTTTAGCTTTTCATTGTATCAGATACGTTCATATTACGTAAAGCACAGTTGTAGATACTTTTGTAGAGCTACTTCAGTTTTAAAACACATCTGTGAGAATAAAATGTCACGATTCAGCAGTATTGAAACTGCCTCTTAATTTAATTCAATCGTGTATTCTGTGAGATATGTGATTTGGGATTCAAATAGTTATTACTACGCATTCCCTTTTAAAATTTAATTGCAAGTTATTAGGAACCCTAAACTTGTTGTATCATGAATGAATCAAATGTATGTTTTGCAAGAACTCTAAATAGACCAAAAATAGATATGACAAGTACATTTGTTATTATTAGGTTTAAATCGCTTATAAACTACAATTTAGATTTTCTTCATTGTATTCAAGCCCAGGAAAACTTGGCAGGGAATGTGTCACATTGTACAGTTATCCCAATATCAGCTCATTTAATCTACAGTATAATATCAGATATTACTTTTGAATCGATTTTTTCCGAAATGCACTGAGTTGTATTTGAATCAAGAATAATTAGCTACGAGGGTGGTCTGAAAAGTTTCCGACCTAACAAAGATACAAGACATTTTTTCTGAAAATTTTTTTTTATTTTTCAACATAGTTCCCTTGTAACTCGACACACTTCTCCCAGCGATGCTCCCATCTCTGTAACCCGTCCAAATAGTACTCGGCATTTTTCTCTGCAAAATAATTGTCCACGAAGGTGATTGCCTCTTCATTTGACGAAAATCTTTGTCCTCCGAGCGCAATTTTTAGATGAGGGAACAAAA
>VTPC01002508.1:9576-31098 GCA_011009095.1 Ignelater luminosus
TTTTTACTATTAAATTTATTGATACTCAAACAACATTTAAAATTACAAATTTGTTTACTAGAAATTTTAAACAATCGAAAGAATAAAAAAAAAGCTTCAATAACTTTCAGGTTAAATTACCTGGACACTTATTTATTACCAATTCACATTGCCATTAACAACAATTTAATTTGAAATTAAATATCTATTAACATTAGAATTAAATGAGTCATAGAATTCATCTTTTGTATTAGTATCCACGTGTGAAATCATATCAAAATAACAATCAAAAAGATATGTGTCATCAGGGCGTGAATTATCTATTAAAAAGAAGTAAAAAAAGTTAGTACAGTTAAAAAAGGGAATGATACATACATTCCAATAAAAAGGTTCGATGAAATAATCTTCAAAAATAAAATAGAAAACATTTTTATACTGTAAGTAACTTCCAAATATCTAGAGAAGATTTAGTAGCTGTCGACGTATCTCCTTTATGTATGCCCCCATTATTTTCAGCTGTTTGTACGTACAAGTAATAAAATTGATGGTCTGCTTTTGAACTATCTTTTTTTTTCTGGTAAATGTTTATATTTAAAAGGCCGAATACTATTGAACCGTGTCATCAGAATTAAATCGAGTTTTTTCTATGAATGCAGTAACACATCATTAAATTCATTTTACGGCTATTTCAAAGAGTTTCAAAAGCTTGCGGAACTGATATCATAATTTGCAGGATTTTGGGCAATTTATTAAGTGTTCCGTTCAAAACTAACAATTTAAAAACAATAAGCAAAATAATTAGGAAAGAAAGATTAATAAAAAATATTGATATCAAACATGACTATGCTGATGTAAAAAATATACTGAGATTTTCCAAAAAGAGATATTAAATTAACGAATTTTACAAAGAAAATCTAATTTCTTGCATTTACATTCTTGATATATTATGTTAAGGAAGCAGCATGCAGTAACTGTGAACATGAAGCTTTAGACGTTAAACACAAGTTATTTTCGCTTAGAATTTCCAGAAGTGTCTCTAGTCATTGTTTTGCAACAACCGGTTCACTTGAAAGTAAGTACTCCTTTTGCTTTTGAATTTTGCTGTATAACTAACAAGATATCCTTACAGTAACTCTTCTAAAGCCAACATCTCCTATTAAGTTACAAATTCCTCCTCCAGCTTCCTGAAACTCTGTATTAGTTTCTCTCATCACACAAATTGAGTGCGAACTGCTGGTTTTCGAAAAGTTAACTTTCCCATAAAATGTTATAACGTTTTGCACGTAACAAAATTAGTGTGGGTTACTTTTTCATGATAGATTTCATTGGAAATTGGAGGTGTTGAAAATCTTAATTCTGATACATAATTTTATTAGTTTGTACGTCGCACCGAGTTGTATTATATAAACCAACTTTGATATTTTAATCCTTCAATCTTTTCAGGTTTTTGGAGGTCTTTCCGAAGTCGAGATAAAAATCTGTAAAAGTTCACCTCTGTGTAGTAGATATGTGAAATATTTTACGCAGTGATGCAAAATGAACCTATTTCTTTGGATTGATATTCAGTTGTCAGTTTGGATTCTGATAATATTGCGAAGCGATTAAGTAAGTTAGACAAAAAAATCATTGAAAATATCACTTTCCTTATATTAATTTTAAGTGTTAAATAAACAAACAAATCATAGAATTATTTAGAATCTGTTCCTTCATAACATTCTAGTGGAACTATAAAAAACACCAGGGAAGCTAACATAGTACCCCCGCAGACTATATTTTTACGTCTGGCAAAAAAAACAAACAAAATGAAAGAATACAATTGTTCTCATTGCTAGATGAAGGTAGGACAGTCTATAAGAATGTGCTTGACGTGCAACAAAACCTGACAGTTTTTGCACATGGGGCATCGCTTATTCCCTAAGCTAAAGAGAGATCAATGCCCTTTTGTCTAGAGAAGGCTTTTCTTCTTTCAACTTTGCAAGCGTGTCAATTCACATTTTGATACAGGAATCTAGTTTTACATTTTAGTACCGTATCGATATACTTTCATTCGGAATGCCAGTGGTAGCTTCACAAACGGCATTAACGGCCTTTTAGTTTCCTTCTATGCCAATCCGACTGGGAACCCACAGAAAAGTGGCAGCTTTACCGTTGATTTGAAGCCATTGACGTAAGGCCAGGATATTCTCCACAAGGGATACTTTCAAAATACATCAAATTCGAGTATGTGAGGGTGAATGAGAGTGAACGGCTTGGTGCTAATATCCACGTATCTAAAGATCTGCTAAACAGAATACAAGACCTGGTAAACAAAATACAATTCCTGAGCAGCTTGATATTACTGGTCTAGCAAAGTACGTTTCTAAATGGTCGTTAGAGAACTTTTGCTCATGCCTTTATATCGTAGTTATAATAAGAAGACATTCTTGCCTATATTCAAGTGGAGGAGACGTGCTAGTGCCTAATCTTAGCCCCATGTTTTGAATGGGTTCCAAAGAGCACAATAGTGACTTACGTGGCGAGGCGTATAAACACAGTTCCACAGTCAAAGTTTGGTAGAATTATAGAGCGGTAAATTGAAAGAAGCACTTCTCTATCATCTCCATTTAATGCCGTTCAGGTGTTGTGTTAGATTGATTAATCTTTGCCAACTACGGTTAGGGGGGTAACGTGCTCTTTCCAAGTTAGCTTAGAAATGCAAGTGAATCCGAAGCAGGGATGGTGTTTACTATTTAAATGAGAAAGTATACAACTTAAGCGTGGGCTCATTCTGACACAAACATAACCGACAGAATGCATGCCAGGCAACGTTTGGGAACAGAGATAGGACGCCACGTTGTTGGTACTGTATCAATCAAGGCCTTGACTTAAACGTACAGATGTCGCCTAAGTCTGGAATTTCAATTGCTTTCAGAAGCTTATTGACAGCGATATACGATAAATCACGCAGTCGCAGTATTACTTATCTAGAAAGAAAACGTTTGATCAAGTTATCTTTAATTGTCCCAATTGTAGATAGTCTTTTAAGATGTTGTGTTGTAAGCCTTTTCTGATATGAAGATTGAACATTGCGGTTTTCATGATACCAGACTAGTCTAGTTGAACAATTTTTCAAATAACCCACCCAAACAACTGTTCAGGTCAACCGATGTTTAGTAACAGTTCGATACAGCTACCCCTAGGATTTAACTTCTACAGTAAAACTTTAACCTTACTAATGCATATATATTCATTCAGAGAATCAAAAGACACCTGTGGAAGGCCTCTCCGACGCCAAACACTTAGAAACTGTTTAAAAAACTTCGAAAGCCGACGAATTTGACACTTGACAAGCACACCGACTGCCATGACATCATAATATTGCGGCTACGTTCCTACTACTCCCTGACAGTGTACCAACCGACAGTACCACAACCCAATTTTCCTAAATCACCTGGAGGACATTGACCCCGCGCAAGCATGAATGAAATCATTCATTCAAATCGGCCCCCCACAAGATTGGGGCGGAATTCTAAAAAATGAATGTTTAATTGCTCATGGTCATGTTGCAGTAGGAGGTTGGTAGTGAGTGCAGTAGCTGATTTAGTTGCCAACTTCATTGTTTCTATCGCGCAACATAACCTCAGATGTGCTGAAACATCGTGTTTGTGTTTCGTCGATTTCACCAAGATTCAATTACTTTTCTTTACCTCCGGTCACCTAATTGTGTTCTGTGAGTAATTCTCTACCTCCTGATACCAAACACTTGCTCGAAAAACGGCGTTTTCCTAGGGGTAGCTATATCGAACAATTACCCGATGTTTTTTCCCTGGTTTTAAGAAGAGAATTACCATCGCTTTCCAATAGTCGGGATGTTTACCAGAAGTCCAGATTTTATTTGTTTATCTGAGATAGGTATATAATTCGTGATAGACAATAGCAGATGCTTAAGAGTGGAATACGTTACTTTGTCCGAATCAAGAAAGAAATCGTTGTCTAAAGTCGGAAACTAATATAAATTTTTTTAATCATGTTTTCTTTTCATTCTCGGCGCAACCATTCTCTCTTAATATCACTTCTAGTTTAATTGCATTTTTCCAAGTATCCAAGGCTTGGGAGTTTTGGGAAGCCAGCATGGAAGAGTTGATAATTTTTAGTATGTTGCAAGGTCTTGTTAATGCTTGACATGCACACTTGTAACTGCTTTTAATGCTAAAAGATAGAGCGGGCTTCATGAATTAGTACGCACTATGGCAACTTTAGATTTTTGCATCCTTGCACATTACGCCAAGAAATATTCAAAATATCTTTTGATTTAGAAGATTTAAAGGTAAGGAGTAACTGTTAATAAAAAAAAAAACGATATCGGTTTACAATTTACCTTACTGAAAAGTAAAACCAAACGGAAAATCTCGGAAAGTTTAAGAAGTCTAAATTTAAAGGGCGCTTAAAAGCCTAGTATACAGGTACAGAAATCTAGATATTGGAAAACCTGGTATTGCATATTTGCTAGATTGACATTGTTTTACCAATATGTAATAAGACTTAGGGAGTGGAAAATACACAGACGAATCTTTTAGAATTACTAATTCTTCGGATGTCTGTTGATAGTATCTGAACTAAATAGCTTTTCATTACTGCAGTTTCATTTGAACTATCAAAAGTAAAAAAAGGATTATGAATATCAAGATCAAAACGCATGCCCAATTCAGAGCTAAGGTAGTTTATCTAATACAAAAAGTATTAAAATCGTATCGACGATCTCCTCTTCTGCTTCTCTTGCAAATAGTTGAATAGAAATAAAAATCATTTCCAGTAGTCAGAACTTTTCATGTAAATTTCATTTGTACGGGAAAGTGAAACAAAAAGCTTCGAAAAGTACAAAATGTCTAGAGATATAGTTATAGAGTTTAAAAGCGGGAATTCACAATTTTATTCATTTTTGTCCTTTAAAAGTAAAGTAAAAGAAAATAATTCTATTTTATGAATCATATTACGAGCATATTAACACATAGTTGCAACGTTGTCGATGTCTGACTCTTTTTCAAATGTAGCCCTAAAAAGAGAAGATTGAATCCTGATCATTCATTAGATCTACCGAGCCAGTACTATAGAGTGACGACACCTAGGGAAACCAGAAGAATACGACCTTCACCATCACCATCATCATCCTTGTCTACTGTCGATACTCTCGAGGAAGCAGTGACTTTAAGAGCTATTTGAAACTTCTCATCATCTTGGTGGTTAGGTTGGTAGGTGGAACTGAACACTGTAATTAGGTGGGGAGAAATCTGTTGGGAGTAATCTAGAAATGTGATGGTTGTAGAAATGGAGATACGGCAATACAGGCAACTGAATTATCTCAGGACGATAGTGTTAGTGGACGGAGATTGAGTTGGTGACGATAACCCGGGACGATGTAACGAAAATGGTGTTCGAGAAGAAGATGACTGTAGTACCAGAAATATTGAAATTGGAAGGACAGTCTTAGAATGAAAATACAAATTGATGATAGACGGTTTAGGATTATGCTGGATGTTGAACACTGATGGTGTTGACGACGAAGGACGGTAGGCTTGATGGTGTTTCGTTAAGAAGTTGTTAAATAATTTACGGGATGATAAAAATCACTTTGTTTTTCATTTCACGCTACGAGGAATTTGAGCCTGCTGGGAAACTTCCAACAAGTATGATGGAACCTCAAGCACAAGAAACTGACTTGAGGTAGAGTGGTCACAGCCTACGGCAAGGGTTTCAAACTTCAAATATGCAGACGACGATCAGGGACGAAAATACAAACACCGGCAATTCACAGGCCCCAATTGCGGTTTGGTGGCAAATCAACCGGAGTAGAATGACTATTAGACGTCCTGACCCGATATTTCCGCAGAATATGACTGAATAAAAACAGTACTTATTAGTTCTTTCGCTTTAAAATGCTATATAATTCGTAAGAAAATTAATACATAAGAATATGTTCAAAAGTCAGAAGCTAATTCTCTTTTTCTTAAAGATAGCGTTGCTTTTGAATCCGTCTTCTTTTGTGGTGGAGTTTAATAATGACACGTGCAAAGCAATGGGAAGCGCCCTCTGAATTAACGGACCTAAACTATTGCATCTCATCTGCCTTTCAGATATGCAATTTATCAAAGTATTGGCATAGTTTCTCAGAACTGCAGCGATAAGGATTGGAATAAGTTTACAAGTTCTACTTTACATTGCAATGACCGTTAGAGGTAACTGTTATTTGTTATAATAATTGAAAATTTTCTGTTTTTTTTTTGTCCATAGACACTTCTGTTACATTTTCTCAATTTCCCTATTTATCAAAGTGTGTTTTGTTTCATTACTACAGTAGAATTAGCTTACCCTGAAATCTACAAGCTTGATAAACTATAGTAGTACCTATTACATACATTGTAGATAAATATTGAAATTAAGAATTATAAATGCATTGAACAAACATAACATATACATAATTCAAATTTTAATTCGTTTCGTCTCGGCACATTCCTGGTAAATAAAATGCAAATGCAATCGACACTGATAAAAAGCACATTATTAGAAATAAATGTAAATTTATCATACGTTTATTATTAATCTACTAGTAAACAATCATTAATGACTGTGGGTGCAGCAAAACTAGTCGTATACATTACGGACATTCACAAACATATGTATTCAATTGCTTTGAAAAATGCGAATCATATATCAAATAATTGCCACCAGTTGCGATTCTCAAAGATTCCAGAAGCTATCTTACCAACGCCAATGTAATTTAATTGGATGTAAAATATGTACCCGATGACCGTTATTGATATCTAAAGAGTAGTACACCAAGAGGTGGTTATGGTAGATCGAATATCGATAAAGGTAACAATAGCAAGGCTAAACGTGTACGCCTTTTATCAAAGCTTTTATCAATAACCTGATGGCGGTTTATATTCATTTTCCCTATTCAAGCTTCCGTTTAATATCTCTCGTAATAATAGACAGTGAAGTGATTTTTTAAATCGGTTCTTTGATAAATCGGAGCAATCGTAGCTTAACATTTAGGCCTTTGAGGTCTATAGAGATCTGTATAGATTTCAAGACATAAATTTTTAAGTACGAAGCTCAGTAATTAATACTTCTGAATTCAGACTTAAAATCAATTCTTTTTATATCTATTTAGCTACTAGCACTATTATAATTTAAACTTCTCATATCTAACAGAAATTAAAGGTATTTAATGCGATAATAATTGGCTTAAATTATTACTGCATAAAATTGGAAACTTTCCATGAAAGATTCTTTAATAACTGCAGACATTATTATTGTGCAACCAATACCGTAATCACTAATCAGTGTTGTAACAGCTAAAATGCTTGTATTTTGATAGTTGATGTCACTTTAATGAGTTATACTAATAAAAGGAGTTTAATAGCCTTCAGATATAAAACTTTCATTATATTATGCTACCATACGTAGGAGCTGCAGTAGGATTTGTAATGAGCAAAAGTCTTCAGTGATTTTCTTCCAAATGAATAAAATTGTAATACGATACTGTAAAACTAGTTTTTTTTACAAAGTACATTTTTACAATACACGTTTTAACAATTATTTATTCTGCAATAAAAACACTTTCCAAAACGTAAACAATGATTCTAGATTAAAAGACTTTGAAGAAGAAATCAAATGTAGGAAACATATTTTTCCTTTGATTTTGTTTGACAGAAGCTCATAAAATCTGACGAACTACGCTATACAGACGAAATCGGTGCTAAATAAAGAAATTCCTTTGATTGACCTGAAATAAGAGCGAGATCAATTTTATATCCTTTTAGAGTTAAGAACCATGTAATATGATCAGCTTTTTACATCAAGCCTGATAGACAGCTGTTAAAAATCTCCGTCTAGGAGAGTGAATTGTTTTGGATAAACTACATTAGAGCTTTTCAGACCGTGTTCCTCAGAATATGAAAATAGAGTAGATTCAGGTGCAGGCCACGGCAAGCTTTACAGTTGGAAAATTCTTATTGTTGCCGAAACTGTGACTTTGGCTATGAAAACAGAGTGCTTACACAAGTCAGGTGTTTTTCACACCTTTTCGAGTCCTGGAGTCCATTACTATGTGTTTCAACTATCTTACTTGCCATTAAAGAAAATTTACCTTTTTAATTTGTCTTGACAAGAAACAATTCATGTTTAGTTCTATCAGCATTTCTTTTGTGAGTAAAATAGCAAGAATGTCTGTGAAGAATTCCCTCCATCTAAACTACGCAATAACCTACAAACCCTTTTTGGATTTCCACCATACTTTAATTTGCACACCAACATATTCCCATTTTTCTGTTTTTGTTTCGAATTAAATAATATCACACAATATGGATCCCAGACTGTTTTCACTTTATTAGCTTTTCTAGTATTTTTTATGAAACAACCAATAGACTGTTTTGCAAGATGAGAAACTAATCTTTGACTTCAGGGCAGAAGGTAAAAATCCAATTACATATTTCAAAGTATGTATGTGTATGCCTCTAGAAAAGATATTATTACGTCAGCTATTTGAAGACAGTACTTCAAGGTATTCAGAGAAAAGAAAGATTTTGTTGAATTTTTATTGCTTTGCTCACACAACATAATTCGCTCCTGTAGGCTTCTTCTAATGCAAGCAAGAATATCAGGAGTAACAGTGTGGCATGACTCCACTATTCTTCCTCTTGACTGATTTTCATTTTCTATTGGCAGCTGATAAGCCTCTTCCTTTGATTTTTCCCCAAAGAAAAAAATCTAAGAGTTTTATCCAGGCTGCGGGAAAGCCTGTTGACACAGCCGTTATTTGAAAAAGTTGCCTCATATGAAAATAATACCATGTTAGAAAGTTGAAGTTGTTGTTTAACTTATTTTTTAAAAAGCGACAGAACCGTCATTTTCTATTAGATATTGCACCAAAGAGATGTGGTAAGGATGAAACCTGTTAATTTGTTAATGATAAATTACAATCAAACACTACTCCTCAAAATAAAAGTGAAGAAAATAAATAATAAAACCTGTTAGCTTTTAAAATATCAAACACAGAGCCTTTCTTAATTTCAAGCTTTCTGGAGATTTCTCCCTGACTGACGTGTGGATTTCCTTCTACCGTTCGAATTACTGCAGCCTTGTTGTTTTCATTTGTAACCGTAGCTTATTCCAATTTTATCAAACTGTCAATTTTCTTTTAAATTCTTCTATAGATTTCTGAGTGTTTTTTGAGTCGGGAGTGGTCCATTTGAGTAGCGCCTAGCATAAAGCTTAAAACCGGCATGTTTTTGCCACTCTCCTAGTATAAGTATCAGGTCAGTGTTTTTGAAATCAGAAAACTAAGTTATTGCTATTTGTAAATTCAACGAGCAAGAATATAATTGAAACAAACAGTGGACTTCTGCCAGTTTTAAATTCATACCAAATCATGATTCAATTAACAAATGTTGAACTTTTAAGAAAGAGCCGGCTTTGAATTATAAGACATGTTGCTTATTCTTAAACATTCAGGGAAGGACCCGTAAAATAAATATACTGTATATGGACAAAAAAAATCGTCCAAACCGGTCTTATATACTGAGCCAATAAATATCACTGTTCCGAACATATACCCAAAAAAGACTTTTCCAAAAACAACAATGAGACTAATAAATCAAAAGATGATCAAACTGCACCCGCACTTATCTCTAGGCGGCTTCGTCCTGACATACGTATAACTGAATCTAGTGGTGATCAATAAACGTCTTAAACATTCTACAATTTTTTCGACAATGTGCGATATAGTAGAAAAATCGTAGGAAGGTCTCCTAGTTACAAATTCACAAACGCAAAACTGTTATTTCTTTCTCTTAATCTCTAGCGGCAAAACTTGAAAAGATGCAAACTCATTTCACTGGTTCTGTAAACATATTGCTAAGTAGAACAAAGTACCTTACCCTCAATTAATAAAGCACTTCTTTCATTGACTTTATTAGAGAGTAGGTTTTTCGACCCTCATTTTGTGGCCAAAAGTTCACGACAGTATCTGAGCGGAAGTTAAAGTAACTTTTTCTACCTCTTGTTCAATTTTTATTTGATTTTTTTCTTAGATATGTTTTGGATATCATGAATACCAAAACTACCTTACAATTACTTGAAAAAGTAAACTCTTCATGTAGAATAACTTTCATTTAGATTTTTGATAAATTCTTTAAGGTCTATAAAGAATCATATGTGAAACTCTGGAAGAAAGTGTGTTTTTTCCCTGTGTGTTTTACTTCCCTCGCCTTTGTCTAGTGAAATAAATGTAAACGCAGGAAAAAAAGTATCACTGTCTTCCCTTGTAATACAAATAACTATTAAAGTCATTATTAACCAATACGATGTTAACTTTACAATCAAGCGATCTAATTGGAGAATTCTGAACTGAAATTGGAATTCCACTATTGATGATTGGTTGATGACCTTCTTAACTTGACGACACAGTTAACAAACATTTTATGCAATCGGGGGTTAGTGCTATTTCGAATTTATTGAAACAAGGTCCGTAAAAAATAATAGATGTGCTCTTTAAGGTAGGTCTTTCTACTAGAAACGATTAGCAGCCATTTGTGATCCAACAAATTAGGGTTAGCTCGACCTAAACAATGCTATTTTAATTATTTTAAAACAATTCATTTTGGAAATCAAGAAATTCTAAAACATAAGTTGTTGCAACAATAGTTTAAATGCGATTTTGGACATGTTTTTAAGTATTTTTTGGTTTTAGCCGCCATTTTTAATCGTACTCAATGGGACAAACGTATAGAAGAGCCTACTTTTCACAGCATATATTTTGTCTTAGCTATAGAGTTAACCGCGGAATTCTTGAAGAGTGGCGTGTCACCGCGAGTGTCGCTTTTGATTTTGTCGTAACTCTACTAATTTTGTGTTTTGGGCAAAGATCTTAATTTGATCAAATACAAAATTGGGCATTTTTGTTTGAACCCCATTATTTTCGATTACGACCTGCCATAAGCATTTTCTATTTCTTGTATGTTGTTAATCGGGTTTTTACAGTTATAAGTTAAGTAGTAAAACAGGGTATCAGAAGAAACAAAAATGTTCTACGTTTTTGCCCATATTAGCGATTAATCATCATTAGCTTGATTAAAAACCCAAATGGTTTGTGCTCATATATACTTCTGATCAAAAAGTACCCGGAATTCCCCCATTCAAACAAACCGCGCTTGAGATATTGCCAAAATCTTTTATTTTCTAGGTTGGTACATCTGTCATCTGGCGCTCAAATATCTGTTTGAGCGTCATCTGTCGGAAGTTTGTGCGTGATAGCTTTGTAAACAAGTCAGTGTTTGTTGTGTTCTGCAAATTTTGCAATGTCGAATTTAGTTGAGCAACGAGTTTGCCTGAAATTTTGTGTTTCTAACAAAATATTATGTGCGGAAGCGTTGAAATAGTTACGGGAATTCGACACTGTCGAAAACACAAGCGTATAAGTGGTACAAAGAGTTTAAAGCGGACCGTACTGTCGTTGATGATTTGCCTCGTTCCGGTCGTTCATACACCAGTATCACTGACGAAAACATTGAAAAAGTTAAGGAAATTGTCCTCGCAGATCGTCGTGTGAGCGTCAAGGAGATAGCAGCCGATCTTGGTGTCTGGTTCGGATTGGTGCAGAGCGTCATGCACGATGTTTTGGGCATGAGACGAGTTGGAGCGCGGCTTGTGCCGAGAGTGCTGAATTTGTTGCAGAAACAGCATCGCATTGATGTCGCTACAGAAATGCTTTCTTTGGGCCAAGATGTTATCGACGGCATCATAACCGGTGACGAGACATGGGTCTATGAATATGACATCGAAACTAACCAACAATCATCGGAATGGCGCTTCTCAGACGAGCCAAAACCCAAAAAATCACGAGAGAGTCGATCCAAAATCAAAGACAGTAAATAAGGAGTATTACGTGAGCGTATTAAAGCGTTTGAGGGAAAACGTTCGTCGCAAGAGGCCAGAATTGTGGAGAAACAACTCGTGGTTTCTTCACCACGACAACACACCGGCTCACACATCTCATCTTGTACGCAAGCTCCGTATTCGCCTGACATGGCTCCTTGTAACTTTTTCTTATTCCCACGACTCAAGTTACCACTTCGTGGACAGCGTTTTGAGACGATTGAGACGATAAAGGAGAATTCGCAGAAGGAGCCGAAGGAGCCGAAGGCGATTCCTAAATCAGCCTATGAAAAGTGTTTTAAAGATTGGAAGAAACGTTGGAATATGTGTATTGCTTGCACTGGAGATTACTTCGAAGGGAACAAAATGAATATCGATTAACAAATGAACCGTTTTCGTTTTATTGAAAAATTCCGGGTACTTTTTGATCAGAATTATTCCTTGAACAGGTCAGGTCGTAATATTTCTTGTTTTTCTAGTCAGACAAGAAAAATCAAATTAGATAGTTTGATAAAATGAGGGGTTACATCTGTCAAAATAGATTGTCTTTACGGTTCTGAGAAAATTTGTCCGAAGTTGTCCACAAGATAGATCTAACAAGGACGGATAAAGAAAACGCTTCAGGGAGTTTTTGGTAATATTTTCTTAAACAAGATCTAAATCCAGAAAATGTTTTTATTATCTTCCTTGACATCAAAGATACTTTTGAGAAGATCTTGATGACAATCTTATTGATTGCTGTTTTCCCTATTATTTCATCTTTTAATGACACAACAAAAGAAAAAAAAAGGAGAATATTCTGCTAGTCCTATTCAAATATATCCGTGTGATTATAAACCAAAATATTCTTCGAAAAATGCATCAGGATTTTGGTTGCTCGAAAAAATGACGAAATGATTACAAAAAGTAAAAGGACACCAGAAGATCTTCAATCAGCCAATCAGTGTCGATGGGGGTTTACGTGACAGTGCAAAATATAACTTAATGAACACAAAAAAACCTACCACTACGTAACTATTTTTCTGCTAGAAGTTTCTATAACACAAGAGGTCGGCTCAAAGTACAACACATTAAAAGAATGTAGACTGATTTACGTTGCTGGGGAGTATTTTCTATGTAAAAGAAGTTGCCTATCTTTATGGGGAATTTTTATTACAATAAAATATTTAGGTATGATAGTGAAATGAAATTAATGTAACACTAACAATTATAGCAGAATTATTTTACAGCATAATGTTAGTTGATAAAAGTGCCTTGAAGTTCGCTTTCAAGAACAAAAGAGACTCATTTAATAATTCATAGTTTTAAGACATTTTAAGAAACTAAGAAAATATTTCTTTGGCCAGCTTTATATAGGAAACAAGGTAACTTATAAAAATTATCTTAATTAACACAGCACAACACGTAGGTATAATATTGATGTGCCATTACAATTAAAAAAACCTTTAGCCAGTAAGTAAAAAAATAGAAGTGTTGATTACTCTTTAACTTAAACAATTTAAAGCATTCCCCCGCTTCAAATACGTCTTAACAAAATAAATGTTTGTGTTTTTTACGCAAAACATATTTAACTAAAAAGTACCGAAATAATAGTCAATTATTATAATTTATTGATCAAATAACTCAAAATAACAACATTCTTGTCTCGTAGATACAATTTCTTTAAGTCTCTAAATTACGTAAAGGAATATATCGCTATTTGCAAACTTGAACCATTTAGATAGGCAACTATCATTTATATAAATTAAAATAACACCAAAGCTTGCCGATTCATAAGCATTCACATAGATAATTAATTCATTTAAAAAGCATATGCTCTTAATATTTAAATGCGCCGTAAATACTTAGGCAGTGATTTTAAACATAACCACCGAGGTTTTTTCTCGATAAAATGTATAAAAACATAAACATTATAGAAATTCCATTTATAAAACAACGAGACTTGAATTAGTCATTGAAGGTACTATTTTAAGAATGCATTATTTTCGTGATTACCCCCGAAAATATAATTTTCCTTGACCTTAAGGATTTCTTCATTTGAAAATCACTGACCTTTAGATTTATTTTTAATATATTTTCTTACCTTGCAGCGGCCATCGACACAGACACCGCGAGTCCCAGGGGGTGCGGCCTTCCCTGTCGACATCAGAGGGTGCATACAAGGCGTTCCGTCTACCACCGTCTTGTTGAGGGTCGCGTAAAATCTCATCCCCATCGGCCGACAATTTAAAGAACATTCATCACCTGCTACAAATAAAAAATGAAAATCATAATCATTAATCAACCAACTCGAACTCCGTTTGCATATATAATTTGAATTCACTAGAGTTAGAATGGTTGCATAAGCAGAACACGAATTAAAAATCTCTCAAATGGTTAACGATGTATGAATGAAATTAATTTATCTTGTTCTTTGAATAATAATTAATTATCCTTATCGAATTATTGTCAATATACATTATTTATTATCTTACCTTGAAGAAACGGCTGCCAATAATAAAACTTGCCTTTAAAAGGATTTTTATTAAAAGCAGCGCATTGTTCAGCTCGAAAATCGTGTCCAGTTGGGCATTTCTGTAAGAAAGGAAAAAAAAATAAACTCAATGTAATACAGTTTAACCTTAACATGAAAGCTTGTGAGAGATAACCAAACGTTCGTCATTATTCTGCGGGTGGCCTTTAGAAATCAAAGCCTCTCTTTTTAACTGTCAGTCGCGTTATTATGATTTAATGGCATACTTGACCTGACCTGTGCCAAATCTGAACTGCCAACTTTACTACTGTCATAGTCAATATATCACAATTAGAGCAAATTATTCTTTGTGACTTGGCTACTTTTGCAAATCTATTATTTCTTATTGTAGGTTTATCCATCAGCAAGTCGGTTTTAAAAAATCCGAGATACTACGACTCTGATTGGCTTTACAGAAAGGAAATGAAATCAAGG
Organism: Ignelater luminosus; assembly: GCA_011009095.1. Lineage (NCBI taxonomy): Eukaryota > Metazoa > Arthropoda > Insecta > Coleoptera > Elateridae > Ignelater > Ignelater luminosus. The sequence goes on from VTPC01002508.1 coordinate 24,416, forward strand.
AGAACGAACGGTAAAGACGGAACAATGTGTATATTATATCGAGAGAGGAATTTGAAATTAATCTAGCGTTTAACAATAACGCGTTTTCAATAGGGCGTTTTCACTCACCTGTGAGTTGCAAAGGTGAAACCTCTTGTACAGACCAACGCAATGGCTGCCCAATTTTCGTTTTCGACGTCGTCGCCTTTGATATTCGTGGCTCGAGCTATAACAGAAGAGACAAAAAAATAGAACGTCTCATCAAGAAAAAACAAATAAATTAGCACTGGGGGCAATTTAGATGTCGGATGGTGCGAGTCCTACGGCGAATAATTACTTGTAAACGCGATATAATAACATACTGGACTTGATTTATAATCTAAGACGATCACCACTTGTCTGTTTCTCACCTATTCGTTTATTTTAAAACATACAAAGATACTAGGAAAATTTATTGGTTGTATTATTCAGACGGTTGGGGTTACACTTTAATCACGATACAAACCTCATTGATCTTTCGTGCGTTTTAAAAGATTAAATTCTAATCAACATCTACTTCCTTTATAAAGACAAACATCATAAATTATAAAGAAAGAGGTGTAAAAGATATACATAAACGATTTGGTTTATTTTCAGTGTGCGGGAAACGTTATTCGTTTAGAAAACATTTTACAAATCTTACAAACACACTGAAGTTTAATTGGATCAAAAAGAAACTTATGGAGTTACAGCAAATTGACAGGATTTTCGCAAGAAATTTAAAAATCTTATTTCGTCATTTGACTTGAAAAAATGTATATATATAATTTAGTTCAGTTAAAAAAACTGAAATTTTTTATAAAGATCAGTAGCGTTCATAATGTTTTAAAATCTTGGTGAAAACTGTTTTTAGCAACTTGACTTCTAGACCTATAATGCTTTCAAGTTACACTTAAGATGGAACGTTTTCAATTTTTTTCGTATTTATAGGAAACAAGATCCAAAAAAAACCTTAAATGCACTGAGTTGATAAAATTGTACGGCAAAAGAATTAAAATTTGTTTCACATCTTCTCAGTACCTTATTTCGAATCCACTAGTACTTACTGATATTTATTTAGTTGTAAAAAGAATATAAAAGAAGTAGGAAACTACTGTTTTTTTCCTAATCTAAGATTATTGATTAGTATAATTCAGACAGCTTCAGTCCTTTTCATGAGATAAGCTGATAAGCTGTCATTAAAAAAGTATGTTGATCTCACACCAGCACATCTGCACAGAGCGAGATAGATAAAGCTGTTTTAGCTCAATGACACGATTAGTAAATCACAACCTCCCCAGAATTTGTCACTCCATAATCCCGAGATTACTCCAAAAGACCTCGAGTTCTAGAGCAGTTTGGGTGTCGCAAAACAGTGTACGAGGGTACAGCTTAAACATTTTTAATAAATCTGTACCTTAGCACAAGATCGAGGAAATCTAGTCTTGAAAAATCGTCGTTATAGTTCGTCAAGGGATACGTTAGATCTTTCGCCATATATTCCCACTCCAACGCCAGTATTCGATTTGCATTCCTAGTCCATTCGCCTTTAGCAGGAAAAACAATCTGAAATAGTTTGTCAAACATGAAAACGGCAGCCATTCTACTGCATGCCATCAAAAAAGATTCTAATTGTAAGTATTCAACATTTTAATCATCTTCTCTTCCAAATTCGTCCAACCATCTCTTTTGGGGCCTCCCTACACTTTTTCTAGATATTTGTGATCTTCATTGTGTCAGTTTCGGCGTCCAGCAATCTGTTTCCTATCTCGCTACATGTCCTACCCATTGCCACTTCAGTCTTGCCATACGTTCAACAATGTCAGTTATCTTTGTTCTTCTTCGTATTTTCGTGTTTGGTATTTTGTCTCTTAGTGTGATATTTAGTATGGCTTGTACCATGGCTCTTTGGGTAACTTTTAATTTTTTTGTAGTTTTCTTTGTTAGAGTCACGGTTTCAATTCCATAGGTAGCGACAGACTAGATGCAAGAGTCATACACTTTTCTTTTGAGATTCGTAAGTATATCGGAGTTTTTCAATCTGTATCCTAATTTTTCAAAGGCTACTCATGTGAGCCCTATTCTGCGTTTTATTTCAGTCGCTTGATCTTCCTTCCCGACTTTGATGCTGTGTCCCAGGTCTATGTATTCTCTGACTGTTTCTAGCGTATTTCCTTCTATTTCGATTTTAAATGGGCTGTAAGTCATTATTTTTATGTTGCTGAAGTTCATCCTTAAGCCTACTTGTTTTGATGTTTCATTAGGTTGTTCGTTTTAATTTCCTCTATGTCGCTGCTGATTAGGACGATGTCATCAGAAAATCTTAGAAGGTTAAGGTACGAGCAATGCATCTTTATGCTCATATTTTTCCAAGATAGTATTTTGAACACGTCTTCTAGTGCTAAAGTGAATAGTTTGGGGGAAATGGAGTCGCCTTGACGATCACCTCCCTCCATTTGCATTTTGTCAATTTTAAGATCTTTTTTAATTTTAACGTGGAATGTGGCGTTGTCGTGGATGTTTTTTATAATAGTGGAGTATCGAGCGTTGTCCATTCTCGAAAGTACTGCCCATGTTTGAACCGTATCAAATGCTTTTTGATAGTCCACGAAGGGATGTTATATTCCGTTTTTTTTTCAATTATCATGCGAATGATGATCTGTATATTGTCATTAGTGCTAAAGCCTTTTCAAAATCCTGCCTGTTGGTATGAGTCCATTTTATTTGTTAGGTGGTTTGTAAGAATCCTTGTAAAAAGCTTGTATAAGTAAGACAACAAGCTAATAGGGCGGTAGTTTTCTATATTCTTGTTGTCACCTTTTTTAAAAATAAGTACTACTTCCGCGTTTTGCCATGCTTTTGAAATATTCCTCTCATGCATGCATTTATTTAGTAGGATTACTAGACTTTCCTCTAGAGCAGTACCTCCTAATTTCAACATGTCAGTAGTTATACGGCCTTCTCCTAGAGCCCTTCCGTTTTTCATTTGTTTAAATGCTAGCTTTATTTCGTTTTTTGATATCTTTGGTGTACCTTCTGATCCCACATTTAGTATAGCTTTTGGTTGGTATCTGGTTTTTCTGATGTTGATTTATACGGATTTGTGTAGAATGTTTGTATTTCGCGTTTGACATCATTCTCTTTGATACGACAGTTGCCTGGGCAGTTTTTATTTTTGTGATTTCCATTTTACCCGTCGACAGTTTTAATCTAGTATTTTCATCTGTTTGTTGTTTTCTATAATTTCCTGGTTTGTTTAGTCTTGTATGATCTTACATCTTTTCAGATTTATTTCTTTACTTCCCGGTTTGAGTCCTTATATGCAGGTGCATTCCTATCCCTCTTTCTTTTTATTCCATCAGTTATTTCTGGTCTCAGTTTACCCATTGTCTTTGTGACGGTTTGAATGTCCTGACTAATTTTTTCGGCCAGTTCGTCTATAGTTTTGTTTTCATCGCTTGTTGGGGTTCCTAATTTCTTTCTTAACTCTCTTTCAATTGTTCTTGCTTAGATCGTATGAAATCCACTGTGGGTAGTTTCTTAGCTTATGCTAGTTTCTTGCGTTTCAGTTTTGTGTTAATTTCTATGGTGGCTCGGACTATTCAGTGATTGCTTTCTGTGTGAAAATGATTTAGGACAAAGACATCTTTGCATATTAGTTTGTTGTTTGAGAAGATATAGTTTATTTCGTTTTTTGTGCTGTCGTCTGGACTGTACCACGTCCATTTTCTCTGTTTCAATTTCTTATAGAATGTATTCAGGCAGTATAGCTTTTCATTGTTAAGAAAATTTAGCATTATCTGTCCTTTGTCATTTCTTACTCCTAGATCAAAGTTTCCTACACACTCGGTGTTGTTGTGCTTTTTGCGTTAAAGTTGCCCGTTACAATCGTACATTGCGTGCTGCGAAAAAATGATTTCTGTACAGGCTTGAAATCAAACAATCACTGGTGATAATTATATAAAGTTTTATCTGTTTGAATCACTGCAACTCGCCAACCCGTTCGGCAAACGTGGTGTTTCAATAGTCAAACCCCCTTCTAAAACCATGTAAATATCGAGTTCAAACGAAACAGTGCCCCAGGTGGGTCGAGCCATACATTCGGAATCCCACACTTTTTGAAAATGAGTCCACATCATGGATTCTGAGGGAGGCAAGAATTCGACTGTATACAAATCGGAATAGCAAACGCTGATGCGACACCAGAAGTGCTCCCTACATATTACGACCTACAACATAAGAACTATGAGAACAGAAAAAAACTTGGAAGAACTGCAAAAGGAACTGGATGCTATTAGGTAGGGCATTGAAGGAATATGTGAGACAAGGCTAAAAGGCGAAAAAAACGACACACCTACTATGCCAAAACAACTCAGAACTATAGCACAGGAGGTGTAGCTTTTATGATAAACAAGCGAATTGATAACAAAAATATGCTCTGTCTCAAAAAAGTCATATATTTGATATTAAAACTAAACAAACAATACAGGGTGAAAATAATTCATTGTTACATGCCAACCAGTAGCTCCGAAGACGAACTTGCAGAAGAAACCTATGAAGATATTGCCCGCGCGAAAAAAGAACGATAACACTTAATATACGATTATTTTAATACCTAAGTTTCCTAAACTTAAATAAATTATCTCATGAAGGTTTTGCAATTTTGATTCCATAATGTTCATCTATATCTGCTTGTATCTATACTTAGAATTCGTCTATCTATACCATACAAGGTATCCTTTTCCAAGTGGAATTAAGATTCTAAAGAATCTCTGGCGGTTCTAAAAGAACAAGCTTTGAAAAATCATAGTAAGGTTAAAAAAGCTATTCTAATAAAAAAAAAAATAAAAATGTTCACTGTTTAACTGTAGAATCCTAAAAAACCTTCAAAATCAGCTATGATTTCTCCTTTAAGTGGAAAACGGATTTTTACAATTGTACTTAAATACTTAAAATGTTTTGCAGAGTCAAAAACACCTTCCAGGTCAATTCAGGCAACTTCATGTTGTTGTACTATTCTGGAGGCCTAATGTAGTATTGTCTAACGTCTTTCTAATATCCAAAGAAATAAAAACTGAGTTTGTGTTGTAAAAGAATAAAAAACTGTAGTCCATATTTAAGACCTCTAGAAAATGTTTGAAGTTCCTTACGACAGAAACACATGTCTTTGAAATGTGAAGTGAAATGTTTGACAACTAGTCACCAGATGGTATTGAGCTGTCATGATTTGAATGAATAAATTAAATTATTTTCTTGTCAAGAACAATTAATAGTATTCAGTTAGTTACTTAAACATCTGAAACTGAAATCTGAAACTATACTGCAACGATCTCAACCACATTCTATAGCATTCTTTACTCTTGGGGTGCAATAGGTGCATCGATGCGGGGAGTGCTAGGAGTCGACAGTTGCTTTCTGATGTTTTGTAAACTACTTTATAAGTCCTTCATCCGAGGATTTGACTTACTTAACTTCTTATGAAAAGCTTAATTAGCAAATGTCTTAAAACTTCTTGTAAACATATTTCACAAAAATACCAATGTGTTAGAGTAAACCCACCTAAAATAAAACACCTGCAAAGTCAAAGAAAGGCTAGTAAGAAGAATTGACGTAAAAGATTCTTGCCAAAGACAATCATCGGCTTTTGAAAATAGCTAAAAAAGTGTACTAAAACCCAAAAATATCTAGGGTAATAGATCTACCTGAATTATCTACAACGGGTTTATCTGAAAACACTTCCTACCTTTAATGGGAATTGTGAAGTTTATAAATTTTACAATTCTTTGAATAAACTATGCGTAATGAAATTAATTAATAGGGCACTGAGATTTGACTCATACTAGAGATAGCGCAAGAATTCTGTCATCATAAAAAGTGGTTATTCGGTAAAGGGTATAATATTCTTAATCGTACTTAAGTTACAAAAACATTGTCATTTTACTAAACATCTATATTGAAGACTTCATTATTGAGAATGACAAATAGTAACAATAATCTAACCAATTATGTTGATATATTTGCAGATACAATGGTATTTATTAGGAATCAAATAAAAAATCATTATTTAATTAAATATCAATGAACATCTGTTTTGCGTAACGTTAGCTATGTCAATCATTCTAATATTGAATTGTTTATTTGATCGAATATTAATTTACTTTTCTTCTCTTCTTTTCTTTAAAATCTAACTTAATTGTTTACACTACACTGTTTAGTACATATAATCCTTTATATTCTGCTGTTAGGTATTTGTATTGCATTTTGATACGCAAAACTAAATGAATTTACCCATTTGGAATTTTCTTGTTTATAATTCATGTATGAGTAAATCCATGTCAAGAGTGCCATCTAAAAATTTAGTAAAAAAGTAAGACAGATACAGTAGTTTCTACTGTACAATTATTAATATAATTTTATTTTTTCGAATTATTTAAATGAAGCTTAAAATGAGCAATATCACAGAAATATCAATAAACGTATGTATCATTAAACTCACTGAACTGATACGAGGGCGGTTCAGTAAGTACCCGTGTTTGACGACAAAAGGCGTTCCTGAGGGAAGTTGGTGTTATCATCGTGTGCTGCCATCTATCAAACGACGGTATAACAAATTGCAGACTGATTGATAGGTTAGTTTGGATTTGACAGCCATTTGAGTAAGACGTGTTTCGTGATTTTAGCTAAGA
>VTPC01002508.1:36258-63560 GCA_011009095.1 Ignelater luminosus
GAAGTTTCATTCTATATAACATTTTTCATTATAAAAATGCAATTACTTATTAATATGTATAGAAATTTTATTATTTCGAATTCTGTTTTACTCCCAATCAATGTCAAATTTCAGTTATTTAAGGTTATGTTTATAGTGTAAATGTAATATCCACTGTCGTGTCTCATCATTCTTTGTTTTGCAGAGGAATTCCTAATTACTATTGGCATTTTATGGTATTTGAAAGGTATGTGACAATTAATTATTCATTGTACATTTTGCATATTCTGTTGGCTTTCATTTTAAATTTTAATAACTCTTTGAGATATTGCAATATTGCAGTTTACACTTTAGATTTTACACCTTTGATTTTAAAACCAGTATCACACACTTGTAACAAGTCTTAGACTATCAAAAAGGCCTGTCTGGAATAGTAGAAGCAAAAATCGAATAGTAATCTGTGACTTTCTCCCCAGAATGCCTTTGACTGTATATATTTATTTTGGCAAATTTTTGAAATAGTTTTCACATTTTACGTTACGCGTGTATAGGTTATCCCTGATAGTTACTGGCATTGATAAAAGACAAAGCCAATTAACACGGTGTGAATACGGCTTTAGAACAGCGAGGCTTAAGTTATACTAGAATAGGCCCTAAATACTAGTGGGCCCTGACAGGCCTGTAGTCAAAAGTACCTGCGGGCTTTCGTTGCCGTTGCTGATCTGATTTTCAGTCCCTCCACCGACTTTGCAATTATTAGTGGTTCACCACAACTCGCTATGCCAGATATTATATTATATCTGGAATCTCCTAGCTTAAAATTCGAAGGCTCAGCTGGTCGAGCAACTAATAAGTGTTATTACAGCAAACCTTTTAAAACAAAATCACTGTTGTAAATAATCAAAGCTGCCTAGCTTTTATCCTTTGTGGTCTGAAAAGTAAAACGCCGTTTTTTATCAGTATTGTCTTAGCTATTAATAGTGCTCTGGTCCTATTAACGCCATATTTCGCGAACAAGCTCCGTCGTTGCTTCGACCCGCTGGTTGAATGTTGTTTTGTTCTATCCGAAACTACATTGCTTGGTCCCGGGTTCTCCATCGTATTTAACTCGACGTTTTTGCAGGCTTGCTATGACGACGGTTATAACAAAGACTTTCACTTTCAACCGCCTAAAACTGCACTGCTTTTACCAGATTCCAATGTTCAGGTCGCCGCGCCCAAATGATCCGTTTATAAGTTAATATCACAACTGGCGGCTGATTTTGTATCGTCTGCTTGGTAAGAGCTAGTTATCACTATCATTATCGGCTGCCTTCGGCAACTGTTCGACGTTTATTTGCTTGAACATCAACAACAATGTTAGTCTCGCTTTATCAGAACTCGTGAATTGCAACCTTCTACTTAACTAATCCAACCCATCAAGATCGTTGGCATTTTTGGCAAATCAGATATAGTTAGAATTGAAAAACGTGAACGATTCTGATAGTTACTGTTAGTATTAAATAATCCTAAGTATGTTACATTTCATGATATCGGTTTCATTATCTGCAGTGTATTTTTTTTTGTTGAGATTTAGAGAAAGAAAGGAAATTTTTCTTTGAGAATTGAAGATGATCTTCAAAAATCTTATTTTTAGCGTTACGAGAATATTCAATTATTAACTGATCAGATGATTGGAATATACATAATCTTGATGTTTTTTTGAGTTTGTTTTGTTTAATACCAAGTCAGCTTTCAGGGCGTGAAGTCAATCAGAATCAGAAGAAGTGAATTCAGAGACAAGCATATATGAACCAGCGATAAGTTGTTTTAAGAAAACTTACAGTGGAAATGATATTGAGGTAATTGATGGTTCGTTTATTAGGACAAAAGGAACTGTTTCAAAATTCTTTGTATCTTTTTGTAATAAACTCACCGCTTGTTTCCTTCAATGGGGAGGGTGGAAGGCTAGCAATAACCGAACCTTCTCCCATTCTATGTGTATATAGCTATGCTAAGTCTACTTGCAATAAAATAGTCATCAAGTATTGAGTTCAGATTGTAAAAAGAAATCATATCTATACAAAATTTGATTAATAGTTGTTTAGCTGAATCTTAATATTGTTGTTATAATTATAAGAAAGTCTTGGTCCGTCCCCACCAACTACACATACTGACTTCCATAAAAGTCGCAACACCCAGAATTAGCTAAGCAATTTTATTTAAATTTTTACAAACGATGTAACTCATTACTACAAACAAACGATTAAAATTTGAAAACAAAAGAACAGAAATAAAAAAAGTTTTTTCAATGAGTTGCTCCGCCACGATTTGCTATGCACTCATTTAGACGGTGTGGCATGCTGTCAATCAAGTGATCAATATCGGCCTGTGGTATATCATTCCAAGCTTTCTAAATCCGCATCCGAAGATGGTGCAAGCTGTCTGGAGGGTGTGGTAAATTACTCAGCGGCATACCGATCACATCCCATGCATGCGCAATGACAAATCAAGCGACCAAGCAGGCCATGGGAGGACGACAACGTTAGCTTCTTCCAAAAAGCGTGTTGTAGCCCTTGCCGTGTGGGGGCGCGTATTATCTTGTTGGAAAATAGGATTTTCCAGCCCCCGAAGATATGGAAGTGCAACAGGCTCCAGCACATTGGTAATCTAACCGACTGCGTTTAAGTTGCCGTCAAGGAATACCAAGGGTGATCTGTTACCATAACATATTGCACCCCATATCATCACTCCTTGTATGAGGGCTGTGTTGCGTTCCACAAAAAATGTTGAATCTTTGCGTTCTCCACGCATCCGCCTGACCAGCCTACGACCGTCGTGGACCCACAAACAAAATCGAGACTCGTTACTGTATCCAAGTCGCCCTTTTGTTGCTCTATTCTAGCCTGCGGATACGGTAAAGTGGGGGTAAGAGAAAGGCACAAAAATGGACGATACGAACGCAGCCCATAAGATTTTATTTGGCGATAAACAGATGACACTGGCACTCTGCGTCCTACACCTCCCATCCAGTCATTTGCAATTGACCGAATTGTGAAAAATCTGTTTCTTGTGGCCAAAAGTCTTAAACGACGTTTTTCACGATCTGTAGTACTCCGGGAACGGCCATATCCAGTGCGACGTTGTTGAATCCCTTCTTCGAACCATCTGAACCAACATCTTAATACCGTTGCAACATCACCGTTTACACGGCCAGTAATATCTCTAAGTAAAAGTCCGGCCTCTCTCATGCCAATACTACGGCCACGTTCAAAATCATTAAATTGCCGATAATTTTCACGTTGACGAACTCTGCATTCTTGTAAATGTTCAGAAAAAAATAGTGAACAAACAGTTCGCAAAATTGACAGTTATTACACACCGATTGTTTTATTTCTTAAAATGTATTGTTACTAAGTGCAAACAAACAAACAAAAAAAAACAACAACAACGGATAGATAGATTTCATTCAAATTCTAATCACTTTGTTTTATTAAAATAGGCATTTTATGAAACTTTCATTAAAATTGGCAACAACTTCCATGTGTTGCGATTTTTATTGAAGTCAGTATATTTTCATAGTTTAATAATAATAAGGGACTCACATAAATTACCACGCTAACAGCAACGGAAATTGCTATAAGTTCTACGATCGTCAACATCAGAAAGGGCCACGTAGTTTAGAGCCCCTTAAAGAACTTGCACTGCAACCCAATATACTTTTCGTGATTGTAATACAATACAATGGATACAAGTATATTGGGTTGCAGAACAAGACTGTTAAGGGGCTCCACGTTGAGTAACTGGTATTGCGTACAGCAGGTAAAATAGCTTTCCAAGCAATGAATTGAGGCAATTTTGGAATGCTGGTAGTAGGTCTTTCCATATCTGCTGTGGTATTGTTAGTAGTAGTCCAATTTTCCTAACCAAGAAAGAACACGAGTGCTCTAGAGACAATTTCACAGTAGTAAAGCTTTAATGTATCTAAAGTATTTGGCAATGTGGATCTTATAAGCTTCTGTGATTTGATAACTTTACAATTAAACAGCAGTTTTGGTTTCTATTTTAATTAAAGTGTGAGACTCCAATCAAATTGGATGTTTAGTAATATTTTGCTTTACAGTCTTATTACATAAGAACATTATATATAACTATACATCATTATTTATTTAATCAGTACACCATTATTATTGAACCTTTTTCAAGAATCTTGGTTTTAAGTTGTCAAAATCGAGTAGTTTGATGAATTTGTCTCCCCATGATCTCTTCTAGAGTTTTATAATCAGTTCACGCTTAGACGCCAATGTCAAACCAAAGACATGCACTTTTTCCAAGGACAATGCTTTGGTTATAATGTTTCTGAACACTTCTTTGGTTGTTTTTGACTTAACTATGGGATACATCATCAGTCAAGCAAAGTTTTACAAAAGCTACAGCACTAAATTAAAGAATTTGTTTGTCTTTAACGCAAATTCTTTGCTTAATTTCTGATATCAAGTACAACAAAACAGAAAATGTGCAGTAACATCAACATCACATCTGCCGCAACCGTCATGGTATCAATTGTCGTCGGTATCATCGAAGGTTTTTCCAACAGCAGATGAAGACATCCACAAATCTACTCTTGTGAATAATGTCGTTGTCAGTAACCCAAAAATGGTTTTTGATTCTCCACTTTCTCTTTGCTTTCTTTTCTAAGTTTTTATGACTCCTTTTAAAAGATCGTTGCTTTTATCAATCAAAGTGCAACCTTTCTTGGTAAAATCGATTCTCAAAAACGGCCTGTGTGATTATTGTCAGAATAAGAATAATAAGTACCTACCTAACAATACCCTTAACTAGAATCAAGATAAGCATTTAAATGTAAATTGGTGACCTTAAAAAGGTGACAAAAAATTTAAATAGAGATAGAAAATAGTAAACGAGATTAATTTTACTTTTTGCGCTATTTCCCTCTAACTGGCAATTCCCATCTTTCATTGATTAAGGATGCATCAACACCACAACGGTGACTTTTTTTACTGGTTTTTATATCTGGAAGATTAGTAATTAGCATATCTAGTAAATGGTTTTCTGAAAGGCAGAAGAAATTGGAAGATTCTTCAAGCAAATTAGAGATAATCTATCACATGAGAATTTTTGATCAAAACGTTTTGCAAGTTTTCAAATATCTGCTAGGTATATGCTAAAAGCTGCTTTAGAAAAAATTTCAAAATCAATTTGGTTTTTACAGCAATTTTAAAAACTGTAAATTTTATTTTACACAATGTTTCACGAAGACAAAATCTCAGTTCCTTTGTAACTAATCCTACGGCATTTGACTGTTTTTGTAAGTAGATTGGTAACATAAGAAATGACAATACGCAAACAAAACAAAATTGATGACGCTTTTAGTTACGATATAAAAAAGTCCATAAAATAGATATCTAAAATCAAACAAATATTCTTTCTCGACTGACATAAATCACTCCTTTCCTCTTTGTTCTTATTAAACAACACTTAATATATAAAACATAATCTCATTTGTTAGCCTCTTTTTCCTACTACTTTTGTTTTTATAGATGTCAAAACCCCTTAAAGAAATAATAACTGCATGCCATAAAAAGAAATTCAAGTAGGTGTTTGTTGGTTTAATGAAGTGTTATGTTGCTCGGTTCAGATTTCGAAAAGCATCACTACAGCTAATGGTACAATGAAAGAAACTCTCTCATGGCTCATTTGAGTACATGGATGAACTGTGATATATAAAAAATAACAATAACAAAAAAGCGAGCAATGCGTTGGGTAAAAATTAAACGTTCAATTGCGCTTAAAAGGTTTCATTTAAAATGTATGAGCCACAATGTTGTCGAGAGCAATTTTTCGCATTATACCATAGTACAATACATTTAATAATCACATAGATGATTTTACGCTTTGTTATTTAATAGAGACCCGGGAGAAGATAACTAATAAAACATTAAATATTATGTTATGGATGTCATGCGTGTAAACAAAGCACGTTATGTGCATGTGCATATCGCATTTAATATATCTTGGGAATCCTGTAACTCGTTTGTTTTGCCGTAATAATCGTTACTAATCAGGAATGAACGCGACTGTAATTATTATTGAACTTGCCGCTGGCTACTAGAATTACCCGACCGACTGCGGTGTAATGTTTGCAAACAAATCATCATCATCTAACAGACACTGGTACAGACAGTTCACGTCGGCGGAGGCCTAGGATAATGATCATTGCTAACCAATCTTCTCCATATATTATAACCCGTTTTTAAATTCCGTGTAGGTATTAAATTTTTGTGGTTTGAGCTTTGAAACGTAATAATTAAAAAGCTTCCTCTTGATATATAACACGAAAAAAAAATCTTACTGACTAGCCGGTTGTTCCATTTCTTTCGCTTATTTGTTGAAAATGAGCCAGTAAACTCATTAGAAATTTTAAATGGATTCTCTTTAAAATTTATTTTTACCCTTAGCGTCTAATGTGTAATTTTTAAGCGTGAAAAGAAAAATCTTACGATATAATTTCTAGGCTCGCATGTCCGTGACATTTTATTAATGAGACATTTTAATCATGGGCGAACAATAGAAATATCTATTAATATAAATTAAGTTAAAGAACCCGTTTTGCTGTAATAAAAAATTAATGTAACGGACATTCATAAATTTTCCAAGCAGTTATTTTTATCTTCACACTGTTTGAGAATTAGATATGCTAATTAACTTTTCATTAAAGCGTTTATAATCGTGTTTTCTTAAAGAGAAGTTTTCTGAAGATCTTTTTGATCTCTTTTTGGCAAATGTAATTTGTTATGAAGTTAATTGTTTATTTATGTTGTGTATTACAAGACATATAAAAGCATTCTCTATTGTACTTTTGTAAAAAAAATGATAAATTTTTAATTTATTCTTCTAACTCGCAGACTTACCAGTTGGTGGCCTTGAGCATGAGTAAGGAGTAGGGGCATTAAGTAAGAAGTAAAATATAAGGAGGCATTTTAACACCCTATAACCAATTTCTTGTTTCTAAAAAAAAAGAAAACTGGTTGTGCCCATCGACTAATTGCTTACTTACTTTGGAAGCTTTGGGGGCGAGTAAGAGACAAAAAGGGTGACCGATTACACAATAAAACACAATAAGTTGTAATAATTAACCATCCAAATATTTAATAACAAAGGTAAATATTAAATTTAGCAATCGCCACAAGAAAATTATGAGGTTTAAAAATTATTTAATACATAAGTATACAAACAATTTGAGGTATGATCAAAAAATTCTAAAATCACTACTCTGAAAAGCAGTTGGTTTCACATATCAAGAAAAGGAACTAAACTGTATGAATCGGCCATGAAACTCAGCAAATCTGAAAAGTAGTGGTAATTACAGGTGAAACAGGTCATTAGCACAGGGATGATATCAAAAATACCTTCCATGAATCAATTTAGCCAAAAACGATGGTGTGAGAACTTGGACTTACAACTTAACAGCAGTGACTTTCAAAAGAATGCTTGCAATATTCAAGGTTGTGACGTTATTTTAAACATCAATAAAGATTATGTGCAGATTTACCCTTTTTGTGAATTCAACGAATTCTTGTGTGCATTTTAAGCATTAAATTTATAATTTTATTTGTGTATTTGCATTTCATTCAAATTCATTATTTTATGAATAATAATAATACTCCTTACTCATGCTCAAGGCCACCAACTGGTAAGTCTGCGAGTTAGAAGAATAAATTAAATTATGTTTCTTTGTAGTTAATGAGATCATTGGTTTTTTTTGCTGTAAGAAAGTTTTGTTTAGGTTTCTTTTAAGAAATTTATGGTTTTATAAAAGATTGAATTAAATAGGAATAATTACGTTTGATAATTTTCCATTTTTATTGCATCATTTATGTTTTGTTTCCTGGTATAGTGTACAACCGGCTTCTTTTATTGTTTCAAATTTGCCATGTGAAGTTATTCAGATTTTCCAGTCAGAGTCGAATTTAGTCTCTTAACGAGAGATGTGGTTTATGTGGTTACCTTTGTGAAGTTTTGGGTCAGATGTTTTGTCACAACATTTTTTGACTGCAAATTCACCTTTTTATGGTTGCCGTAGTGCATTTTTGGCGAACCCTAGAAGATGGGCTCCAATCGAGTTGAATAAATGCGGATGTCGTCTAGAATTCGCAAGCTAAAAGATTAAATCGAAGATTATGGTATGGAAGGTGATGGGAATTCACCGTACTCTGTCTTCTATCTTGAAGGATAGTGACCATCTGTGTGCCCATGAGATGAGTCTAACTAGTTTTTGGTTATTCTTCTTTCGTGTGTACGTGTTCGTACTCTGATGACCCCAATATTCTTTTCTGTTCATCGTTTTCAACAGTTTCCTTAAAAACTGTGATTATGTGATAATTTCGTTGAGTGAAAGAAACAACGCAGTGAACACTAGTTAGTTTTTGTTTGTTGTGGATTTGTGTTGAAAGACGCTTGAATTCTTCAGCCGGCGGTCCCTGCTTCAGCCGCAACCAGTGTTGCCAGGTAAGCGATTTTTCCGTCAAAATTGGATTATTTAATAGTGGCTTAGCGGTGAAAATTCATTGTTTACCGCTTAGGGGAAAATCTAGCTTTTTAAACAATTATGAGCCAGAAAACTAGCGGATTCTAAGTTTTCATGCTCATATAATATTATTACCCACAAAATTCAATCAAATGATGTAAACGGCATTTCAGAAGTTGAGGATTTTTATTCTTATATTCCCTTGTAGTGGTAAAATATTCTTTGACAATTCCTACAGTGTTGAAAATGCAATAAATCACATTTTTGCTAATTTTTTACCAGAAAGATTAACTGAATTATATTTTCAAGGTAAGCTTTGCCATACAGAACCTACAAAAGAGTTATTTATGACTTGCTGTTTATTGCAGTGAAAGGAGAAGCTAACCCATTTTAGAAGATACAGGTAACTTTCGCTATTTATTAGTTTTTTTTAACAATATTCAAATTTTATTTTTTCGGAAATTAGTTGATCTTTTTAATTAATCTTTTATCTTTACACTAGTTATCTTTTCTATAGAAGTTAGCGCACTTTCAATGCCAGTTTGTTGAATCATAAATCGTAGATATCAAATTGTGCTTAAATGCAATCTCGTTTGGAACATATTCAATTTTATTAGACGAAAAATGCTTTTACATTTAAAAAATGAATAAAAATAATCTGTAAATAACAAATATTAGATGGGAAACATGATAATTGCAACATTCTTGATAAAATTAATCAGTTATGTAGAATTCTTTAAAAATAGCTTTTGATAGTTTATGGATTATTTTTTCTTTTTTTCTTAATATAAAACTTTTTGATTTAGATTTTGGCGGTTTCTAACTTATTTGAATAATTACTTTCGCGGAATAGCGCAGCTGCGACCTGGCAACACTGGTCGCAACTTGTGGATATCTTCCCTGGTGCATCGCTGACAGCGTTTTCAAAGCTTAAAAACCCAGGAAGGAGTAGTATGTAAGAAATATTTTGTTGTTTATACCTTTTGTTTTGTTTAACGTATATTTTCTGCAAGTAAGGTTAAAGTTCTTTTAATCAAATTTATTAAAATCTTTTTGGAGTTAAATTTACTGATTCTTCATAATTAATTAGTTTATAACTTGAACGTTCACAGGTAATAATAGTTGACTTTTAATATATTTTCCGTTCTGTATTTTGAAATATTTTAAAAGTAATCATTTGTTCATTTATTTTAATTTAGAAAAGTTAAATTATAGCGAATTATATTTTGTAAACAAAATTCTTCCTGTATCATTTGGTGTTTAATAATTCTTTTTGTTTGCTACATGATTTAAGAAATCTTTGTTTTCTTTTATTATTAAATCTAGTTATATCGCCTTCTGGGAACAATTTTTGAAGCATAATTTCTTTGTTATATTTTGTTGTGTCTTTACGTTAAGCTACGAACCCCTTGATTAATTTGTTTTAAACATATTTTTATTTTTTTTCTTTAAAAAACAATAAATTACAGTAAAGTTCAGTTGTGTTGTTTATTGAAAAATAAAGTGTAAAAGGGTTTACCATATATAATTGTGTTGCGTTGTTCAATAATGTAAGCTGTCAGATGAATCACTAGAGACCAGAGGATCAGTAAGATTTCTAAGATTTATTATTTTATTTATCTTATATCGTTTTGGTAAGTAATAGGAAGCATTAATTTGGCTCCTTTCTTAAGATTTCAAGGGTCTAAGGCAAAGAATTCAAAGCGTTAACTTTTACAGCAAAATTTATCTTTAATAAAGTTATGTATTCATTGTAAATGATTCATATAGTTATCTGTATACAGGGTGATATTTTATAGAACCACTTGTATACAGGGTGTTGTTCTGCAAGGGACCCATATACTGGGTGTTAGTTCACGAGAAGCTGCGTGGACTTTTCGTGGGTTCCCTATGAACCAGCTTCTGCCGCCCTTAATTGTGAACATCTTTTGAACTTGTCAAGAGTTTTTGGTTGTGTAAGCTTTCTTTTTCTTTTTGGTTAAGGTAAGTTTAGCTAGGACCACCCCGTCTTCGACTTGAGCTATGGGCTTGAACATCTTCCGACATCCGTGACGAGCCTTAAGCTTCTTTTCCAGCTTTTTCCCGTTACAAGGTCCTAGTTTCACTACTCTGACTAAAGCAACAACAAATTTCCCGTCCATCAACTACACTCATGTTAAAACTCTTCTTTAAAAAGTGGCACTCAAGTCAAGAACAGGAATTTTAAATGAGGATAAAAATGTCTGTCATAAAGCCTCACGGTCGTTGTAACAACAAGTCGTTTTAAGACGGAGGCTTAATAAACAAAGATTTCCAGAGAAAGATAGTACATAATTCCTTGAGAAAATAACCTTTGCATCACCCTAGAAAGAGCTCAAATTAAAAACTCGATAGGAAAAACGTCTCAAACATAACTGTGAGATGCCTAGAAGGTAGAGTTGTGCATAGCTAATTAATTACCTTGGTCAGAATTGATTAACTCGTTGAGAATGTTTTGGCTAGCTCAAAATCTTCTAAATTTAGCATGGATTATTTCCGTTATATTTTATACTGCTGTGACACCGCAGATGACCCAATAATAATAACTTCAAGACAATAAATTAAATAAAATGTAACGAATCACCGGAAATACTGGTTTCGTTTTCGGGATGGGTGTCTATCTATATATAAGCAGTATAAGCACCGACATCAATAACTTTTCGCTGTATGAATCCAATATGGGCAATACGAATGTGATGAAGATGAAGATGTTCATTAGCTACTTTAATTGATGACAGCGAAATTTAGATATTTTGCTTTCTTCTTTTTCTATGAAAAGATTATTTTTATTTTAACCAACGTAGAGGGTTTTTTGTATTAAGTACAATACTCATTAAGTTCCTTTTCTATTTTTTCATTATCTACTTAATAAGCCATGACGTTAAAATTAGAGAGCAGTTTATACTTTTTAATAATATTTGACCTAAATGATTGGCCCAAAAATATCTTGACTTATCAAAATCACAATTTTACTAGAAAATAGCCTCGCAAATAGACAACTAACAAAAATAGGCAGCCTGGCGGCATTACAAACCGTCACATCAGCTAATGATTTTATTTTATTAATTATTTTTCTGTTTAATTTCAAATTTGTGATTATTTGAATAGATTTAATAGAAAATTATCTGCTCGTTCTTTTGCAGTTTGTTTTTTGTAAGAACACAATCTGCAACTTGTGTAATTAACAAACAGTTTGTGGAAGGCACGTTGGAACCATAGAACCATAGGTGCCACTACGTAAATAATGCACTCCGTGAATACGAAACGTTGCCAGATCTAACAATAGAATTTTGCCAGGAAAAGAAGACAAAGCATGGCCACTATCACTGATCTCATGTGACAGCTTTTTTCCTCCATAACTGGATGATGACTACAAATTCGATTCGCGTGTAATAGAATGAGGAACAAAAAATGAAGACTGTGAACGATAACAGAACCAAAAGTATAATCTGCTTAATGTCTTTATTTTATTGAAAATCTCAGTAGCTCGAATTCTGGTAGCATAATAAAACTGAGTTCCACATGTTGTTATTTTCCATAGATCAAGAGTTTAATGCATGGGTGATCATTGGTGAAACCAAAGACTGGCAACAATTTGCCTGAATGTTCAAACAAATAAGGAGATTTTTTCATATCTATTAATTCAGCTGCCTTTGAACCCCGATTGGCCCACTACTGAGCTCTTGAGAGAATTCTAATTTCCTGGTCTAGTTTGGTCTTATATAGATCGATCATTCTGTTTTTGTAACTTTTAAACTAACTTGCTTTATTCAGGGACAGATTAAACACGAAGTATTATTAACGAAACGTGAGAAACTTTCAAAGGTCGAGAAACACGTAAAAAGCGACAATTTAAATCAAACAATCCCTGATCAATAATACGTCTTCCGTAGAAATTATGATATATGCCTAGCAATACCTCCGTTCTTCTATGAACAGTCGAACACGCTCATGTTGCTAAAAGCTGGCAAGATAAATTTTTTCTAGCTAAAAGCTAAAACAGTTTTGTTTGTTTTCATCACACAAATACGTTCTTAATGGTTTTGATCTTTAATTTAAGTCTAAACTGAGCTGTAGACCAAGACAATTCAGAAGAGGTGCTTATAGTTGCATTAAGTATAACGGTTTTTGATCTTTTGATTGCTTTAATCCTACTGATGGCTTCATACCAGAAGAGCGTATCGACAAATTAAAAATTTTTTTAATTTAATAAATTAGTTACTTAATGCAATATGCATGTCGTGACAGAAGGACGTATCGATTATCTTAATAGGAAAGCCAGAAGCTGCAATTCTAATAAAACATATCAATACTTTTCCACATACCTAACGTACCAAAAGGTAGTATGTTCATACGTCCCTTTGGCGCGCTAAAATTTCATAGAATTGCGGTTGTATCGGGTCGTATCAGTCTAACCCAATTTTTGAATTGTTTGTTTAAGTGCTTTGTATGTGAATTTAACGAAGTGTTCGAAGTGCAAAGTGATATAAACATTTATTACTATGGGAGAAAGAGGAAAAAAGATATTAGGATTGTTAAATATTCCGTATAATTCAGTGGATAATATTGTAAATGCAGATACGAAATAAGGTTATGTATCTAACTTCTAGAATTTTGATGATGTTGCATTTCTAATTCATTGTACGTCATGATACTTATTGTTTCTAGATTATCACGTACTGACAAACATCAATTTGTCAGAACCAACAAACGTAGAAAACGTTGACAATTTGGAAACAATAACTGATATCGAAGGTAACTTCAATAATTACTTACAATGACTTGAGTAAGTACAATGTTTATCTATTTAGTTATAGATGGCAATAATAATACAATGGAAAACGCATTCGTTACAGAGCAAATAGCATATGGTTATAGCACTCCAATTCCAAGCAAAAATAAAGATTCAAATTCTGAATCAAAAAGTATAGAAGTGGGAAATGGTAATGTGGACGTTGACAATTTCATCGCAGATTCCAATTTTGCACCTGAAACAGGTGCTAGTGACTTTGACAATTCCACTGTAGATCCTGATAATGAACAGGAAGGAATCAACGATCAAATCGGAGGTGCTGATGAATCTAAGGCAAATAACCTAAGTAAACAAAAAAACAGAGAAAAAAAAGAAAAGGAAGGCAGCAGAAACATGGAAAAAGAATACTAGAAAAACCAAACGCCAGAATGGTGAAGAATACATTAATACGTTGGGTCAACTTCAGTCCAAAAAGGTACCGAAGGCTGCCTGCAATTATAAATTGAAATGCTACGAAAAACTTAACTCTTCTGCTAGAATCACAATTTGTCCACTCTTGGAAGCTAAGAAGCCTAAACAGGCAACACGGTTTTATTGCAAATAGCATTACTAATACTGTTACTGTAAGTCCCAAAAAGAAATCATACAGACGTAAACATACACTAAAATATAGTCTCCCTTATCAAAACAATAATAAATTTAAATATACTGAATATTTCTGATAAAAATGTAAGAATTGCGCTAAGCAAAAGCTCAAAGTCTGCAGAAACTCATCGACATCACAATTAGCTTCCAAAGGACACAATTGCTGGAGTAAACGAGCATATTGATTTATTTCCTAGGGTACCATCACACACAGAAGAGATACCTGTAAAGAATATTTAGAGCCCAATCTAACTAAAGAAATTATGTATAAATTATATTTGGAGTATTACCAAAAAACTTAAACTTATAACAAAGAAACATGTATTAAACATTGGCTTTTACCAACTCAAGAGAGACCGGTGTTGGTGCTACAATGTTTTAAAAATGGTGCAGAGAATAGCGAGAAAAGCGTAGCCGAGTATGAACTCCATATAAAACGGAAAGACACTGCCAATCGACAGAAAGATGCTGATAAAGGCATGGTCCAAGAAGATAAAAATCATAGTTGCTGTTAATTTTGACCTGCAGGCTGTCTTGAACCGCCTGAACTAAAAAGAATGTGCTGTATACAACCTAACTATTTATGAAATAGCATCTAAACAAGGTCATGCCTTTTTGTGGCACGGGACAAATGGAAATAGAGAAAGCAATGAAACTGCAAACTGGCGTATTAGAATTTATCTTAAGTCTTCCAACAGAAACAAAGCATGACATTTTCACACTGACTTGTACCCGGGGCAAAACCGCATTGCGATAATACACGTATGTTGCAGTACTCCCAGTTCATGAAACCTTAGAAACAATTCGGATGAACTATCTCGAACCAGAATTTTTTTTCTAATCATTGATGGATTAGCAGAACAAATATATTGCACATTTAATTCTAAAATAGGAAATAAAAGAAAACACTATTCAAAATAACCTTGAAAGAAAAATGAAGGAATTGTGTACTCTTTGTAGTATACAAACGGATCGTGTCCTATATTACTTTGGTTATTAAAAAACTTTTATCTTAGAGAAGAATTCTGGGGTAACCTTACTTTAAGTTGGTAGTAGTGATGATACATGTAGAAAAAAATTGAAGAAGTTAACAAAACCGATAAAACAATTTTAGCTATATTTGCGGCTTGGCAAAAGATCACAGTATGTATAGATTGGAGACTCCATTAATGAGATCACTAGCTCTTTATGTGTCTGAAAGGCAGGAAGGTCACTACGTCTTATTTCTTCATTTGGCATCGGACCTTACAGCAGCTCCAAACTCATCTACACATAAGAACAAGAGGTTTTAAGAACAATAAAGGCAAATAGTTATGAGATAGGGTATAATCAAGTCCGTGGAAGTGACTGCTGCGTTATTCATCTACATGACTAGGGAAAACCAGGAAAGACCTAAATGAAAACAGTCAGTTTGGGGATTTGAACGGTGAATATCTCAAATGTAAACCTAAAGTATTAACTGAATATAAATGTAACAAAGTATTTTGCACCTACTGCAAAGAATCCTGCCGGCAGATAAAACTATAATCGCCAAAAATATATACTGACCGGCAAAAAAACCGGCCACCTTGAATAATTTTGCAAAACCACTTGGAAAATTAATAATTTCAATGCCACGGCGGTTGAATGATGTAATTCAAGCTCGAGGAGGACATAGACACTACTAATAATTATCAGGAGGTCCAATATAAACAACCACATTTATTGTTTTCAATTAAAAAGGTATCCTATTTAGGCTGTTTTTGTTACCGCTTAAATTAAATTTAATTCTATATTAATTTGTCTCTTTTTTTAGCTAATCTGTACATTCTGTGTCAACTGTGAATGGTTCTTAAATCAAATAACAATCACTGATTAAAATAATAATTGTTAAAGTGGTTTTGGAGATATTTCAGGGTGGCCCGTTTTTTTGCCGGTCAGTTTATATAGGAACATGTAGCTGTTTTGCTTCCTTCAAAAACACATAAACGTAACGATAAAGTACATTCCGTATTACACTAGGTACATACAAAACAATCTTCTTGTTATTTTTATTTGTTATGGCTTCTTGGCTATGATTTTCTTCTAGGTTGTCGTATCTAGTATCTATGTAGAAAGCCAAACTTCTTTAATCACATGACGAAAGTGGTAGAAAAACATCAATCTCATCAAGCTCGTCTTCACATCGATTCATTTCATGCACCTTCCTGTCTCGAAGTACTGAGAAATTAACGTTGTAATTAAACGTGCTGTTACGATCCTAAAATATTATTAACAACCAGTGATTCTCCATTTTATTTTATTAAATCACTTGGGCTGTTATACAATGTCGGTCGTCTACACGTGGTGCCCCCTGTCTAAATAATAAAGCTAAATGACTGACACCTATCGCCGAAAACAAGCAGCCCAAACACGTAATAGCGACAGCATGAACAGACCAAGGAAAGAAAACGGCCAGGCCAACGGTCTTTTTCAAGACCCTGACAACAACATTCTGCTCGGAACCTTGTTCTGGAACGCAGATGGCCAAACTAGTGACAAGTTTATAGAATTTGAAAAACGATATTGACTTTAGTGCGATAGCGGAGGCAAGGGCTTCAACTGACAATGAGAAATATTTCTAACTGAATGGATATCAAATCTACATCTTAAAAATATCGAGAACGGTAGCGTCAGGATTGTTAATCGTAGGCAAGTCTTCACTTACAGCTCGTTTCAAAGAAATTAAAGTTATGACAGCAGAAGATAAAATGGAAGTGGCAGAAATAGAACTGTGGAAAGGTGGAGTGCACAGAAGATTACTGATTATATACAACCCTCGCAGAAATCAGCCCGACCTGAGTTGCCTCGACCAATTGTGCGATCATCATTGCGTTCTTTTGGGAAATCTAAATACTCTTTCCGCTATATGGGGATATACCGATACTTGTCCCACTGGATCCCACTCTCTTAAGGGTGGAGTGACCTCTCACCCCGATGTTCTGGACACAAAACACTTTTAGTTAACCATTTGAATAAAAGAAGGTTACCCAAAAAGTTACCAAAATCGAAGTTAAAATGGAATTTTAAAAAAGCCAACTGGAAACTTTACGCTGAAACCTAAAAATCTTGTGACCCCAGACCAGATAGACACAAACGTCTGCAACAGTTATGCTCGGATCAAAAAACCAATTACGAGGACTGCTAAGGAAGCTATCCCTAGAGATAAAGCAAAGTTTTTTCTGCAATCATTATGCCGAAATAAGTAACTTCACCCCAAGAAAAAACAATGGTTCCCCAGAAATCAAAATGACGGCAAAGTACGTAAAAGAAGCAAAAACAGAAAAATGCCCGGGTCCAGATGAGATACATCCTGAGTTCCTGAAGCATCTTGGACTGAGGACTCAAACTTTCGTTTTGGCCTTCATAAACTTTATTTGGTGGTCGCACTATTCGTGCAAATGGCGTAAGGCAAAAGTTATCTCTATTCTCAAGAAGGGCAAAGAATCAAACACGCCCTCAAGTTTTCGGCCTCTATCACTAACGAGCGTATTTTCCAGTGTTATATGAGAGAATGTTGCTGCGCACGATACAAGTAGTAATTGAGAGGAACAAGCTAATATCAGACAGGCAAGCAGGCGTTAGAAGACATAGAGGGACAATACAACAAGTTGTCAGACTAACTCAGGAGATTAAAGACGGTTTTTACCGCAAGCAGAGCACTCTGGCCTTAGTCATCGATTTTAGAACTGCTTTTGACCGGGTATGAAACAAGAAACTGTTTATAAACTAGAAACCCTCGGCCTCAAAGGAAATATGTACAGAACTATCTCCTCCTTTCTCTCACAGAGGTATGTACACGTAAAGCATGGTGAAGCGCTCACTCAGTACAGGTAGACCAGGCAAGGAATGTCTCAAGAGTCTACTATCAGCCCTGCTCTCTTTAACTTAATGATCAACAATGTTATTGCTGCAGTCCAAAGTATCTCTGGTACCCAAACTCTATTTGATGCAGTTGAGTTAATCATTTGGACAGCCAGTAGTAAGATAAGGGCGTTACAGGTGACCATAAGTCAGGCCTTAGCCCAACTTTCCGCTTGGATTGGTGAAAATGAACTAGTCGTCAACCCAGAAAAATCGAAATTCCAACTGTTTACACTGTCCACGAAGCAACAAGAAGGATTATCTTTACTCTACGAGTTCAGTTCCCTAAGTGAAACGAAAGACGCTACTTATTTAGGGGTTTAGTTTGACACCAAGTTACAGCGATCAAAGCACGTCGATCAGCTAGCACAGAAGGGAAGTAAGCAAATGAGGTTACTGAGTAAACTAACAGCAACGAAATGGGAAGCCACGGAAAACGTCTTGACGCAGGTATACGCGCATGTAAGACTCGGAAAAGAACTGATTGCGACAGACCCCAAGACAACTCTAGAGAAGCTAGATAGAACTCAGAACCAAGTCTTGAGATTGATAGCTGGGAGTCTCACATCTACCCCTATTAACGCGATGGAATTGGAATCCGGTGAAGATCTCCTATAGGTAAGAGACCTGGCAGTAATAAGTATAAATGAAAAGGTGGATTGCCTGGAGATGGACTACTGGAAAAACCATAAGCCGCCTAGTCAACGACTGAAAACACAGAAATCCTTCTCTGTAAAAGCGTCCGAGCTCGGAGAGGCATATAATTTGGATATAAGAGAGAGAGTACCGTTTCCAAAATACGCAGTTAGGGATGTTTTGATGCGTCACATCCCTAAGGCAATGTTGGACTTGATCAAGTCGATGAATAAAAGTGAAACTTCACCAACCATGCAAAGAGCCACTGCACTGGAAACCATTCATGAAAGATATCCAGTCACAGAGTGGATCCACGTACTCACCGATGACTCGACACTTGATGCTTGTGGTAATGAGGGCACAGCGGTCCATGCAAAAAACTTACAGATCTCGCAGGCAGTCCGAGCATTACCCTTGAATTTTGATGGAGATGTAAAGGCTGTCCTCCTAGCCCTTGAACGACTTAAAGTCAAGCGTGGAAATAAAGCAGTTCGTCTCACTGATTTCCAGGCAGCTATTCTGGCTCTCACATTCCTGTAAGATAACTGTTCAACGCTGGATGTCCGCCGCAGTCAGCAACTGATGTCATAGTTGATAGGGTCTGGGTAGATTATCTGCCTACAGTGGATCCACAGTGATTGTGAAATTGGGGGAAACGAGGAAGCTGATAGGCTGGTAAAAGAGGGCTCTGAGAAGCAGCAACCTCAGGTACCTTTGGAATTGAGCACAGCAAAAAGATTGTTAAGAGGAGCACTAAGGAATGAGGTGAAAGCCAGGTATGCTGTGGGTGCGAAGGGCAAGCAGTAAGTTAAGCTTTTTCCAAGATGTACTCAGAATTGAGTTCCTTTTTTTCCAATTTAACCAAAGTTGGATTTCTTCTGCGAGAAAACTTTGGCGAACTCAAATGTAATGTTTTATAGGACACTATTTAAATAAAGAATGTAACTTGTTAGAGGCTTTATGCTGTTACTTCGTAAGAGCTGTTTTTCTTTATTATTTTTGGCATATTTATTAGGGTTATTTTTTTTTATTAAACATTTCTCTGGTTACTATTAAGTGAGTTAAGCTTCTAATAAGTAAGAACATAAGCAAATTAAAAAGTTAGTAATTAGTAAAACGATCTTGAAGTACTTGAAAAGATTTTAGTAAAGCCAGGATAGTAGCAGTGCATCAATGTGTACGTTCAAGAACTTTAAAAAAAAGCTAGACAAGGGGTGTCCACACAACTGTATGTATAAAGGATGATATTCCTTCGATTATAATTAAACGGCCACCTTAGGTATTCAGTTTATTTTACGGCATTTATAAATGTTTCTTACACAAAATGTTAATCTTCTTTTAATTTACAGCATTAAACAATTGAATTTAACTAATGTTTTCAGAAGCTATTTTTTTAAATTTAGATTTTAATCGCCAAGAACCATTTTATATTTCGTAGGTGCGTAAGCCTTCTCAACATCGATAGCATCAGCTTCCTGTAAAGTCTTTAAATTTGCCCTAGGACAATTGTTCAGTTGATTTATCTGATTGCGGCTGTTTCCTTTATTGCTATGAACCACTCTAGATTTTTAGAAATGCATTTTTTGTTTTTGTTTGGCCTTTGTTCGGATTGTTTGATCTATATATACACATATTAATTTTCAAGAGAACTGTACTCTTCCTTCAAATTAGTTCTATTGTGTGAATTCTTGTTAATCAGATTTGAGATCAACAACAAACTATTTGTAACTCTTTTTACCTCATTTTTTACATGGGCAAATGTTACTGATAATTTAGCAGGACTTAAAAAAAAGTGAAGGCATCTCTTGTGTTGATTAATAAAACATGCGAAACATCTCGCTATTATAAAACTTAGAATGTCTTTATTAATAATCCAGTCAAAACATTCAGCACACATCATAATACTACATTGTATTAGAAAGTAAACAAAATTATACGATTAGCACTACTTGATAGTTCTATATAAGCGCTGATTGCTTACATTAACGAGACAAGAATCTTTCTATTTTCAGCACGAGAAATCAATGACGTACTCGACTATATTATATGCAAATTCTAATATATTATCGTTTTAAATTAATTCAAGGTTTAAGTTTGCTAAAAGCTATAATTTAAAACAGACTAAAAGACTTCAAGCAAGAAACTTGGAAAGAAGCAACTGGTAGGTATAAAAAAGTGTAAATATATTTTACCGACAAACGAGGGAGCTAAGATGTAGTTAGTTGTGTGTACGTACAAAAAGAAAGTCACAGAGTACTAAAAATATTTTTATGTTTCAGTGTTATCACTTACAACCACTTTTTAGACAACGCATTATCATAAAAATATGATATTGTTGTTCTTCAAAATATCCTGCAAGAGCAGCTTTAAGAGCTGATTGAAAGAGATGACTATGTGAAACGTTTAGCTATCTCATTTTAGAATTATACAATTATCAAATTTTTCAAAACTCATTATATCACACGTCAATAATTTTGTAAAAAAAGGATGTCATTAGTAACAATGCCAATCCCTTAGAGAAGCATTATTACAGAAGATTTAAAAACCCATTCCTTGTCAAAATAAATAAATAAAGTAGACGAATCTAAAATAATTAGCACAATACTCTCCCGCTATTAATTCCAACGCTTTCCTCACTAATTGCAAAAAGCTGATCCTGCTCTTTCCAATTTCATTCTTCTCAAGCATCTGACATATCAGCCTTTTTGAAAACTTTCATCAAAACAAACCAGACCTCTCTATATCAACCAACATCACCTTCACTTCTCGCTCATTTTCATTAACTTTCTTATCTTAACTCTCAATAAGATTCCCTGCGTACTATCTAACTTACACGAGAAACTCTGGAGAACGACTCAGAGAGACTTTCTAGGGGCATCTTAAGTAACAATTTGTCAAAAAGACTTTTTAAATTAATTCCAATCCGTTGAATCCAAAAATCGATGTTGGCAAGTCGAAAAATACAAGATGTCGTTCGAAATGCGTCAAAAAAAACCTTTTTCCCGTTTTAAATGAGCTCGTACACAATCATAAAATTGCACAAAATAAAAGATGAATAATTGAAGCTGCTTTTCGAGCAGAAGATCTTTTTCTACTAAGATCTGATGAAAAGTCCTAGCAAGTTGATGCCGACCACGCGCAGAAGTGATTTATAGTAGTATGTCAAGACGCAAGAGGTTTGGTCGGAATGACGCAGCAAAATCCGCACTGCAGCTCTAAACTCAAAGCTTTGTCCATTGACAAAAAAATATTTTTTCCAGAGACGTATGTTTTAGAACTATTCACAGTATCGCAACAAAAGGCCATGGCCGTGAATCTGATTCAAGAGTCACTTCTGAATGCAAGAGCCTGTGGCCTTGAACAAGTCATATCTATTGTTACAAAACGACCAACTGTTCAGGAAGATGGAACAGGTGCAGTTAAATACAACGCCAAGCTCTTTGTGATTTTCTTCCCACTAA
The DNA here is from genome assembly GCA_011009095.1 of Ignelater luminosus. Taxonomy (NCBI): domain Eukaryota; kingdom Metazoa; phylum Arthropoda; class Insecta; order Coleoptera; family Elateridae; genus Ignelater; species Ignelater luminosus. Next base: position 58,160 of record VTPC01002508.1, read on the forward strand.
AGCATAGGTAGCCACCAAGGCACACATGAGTGCAGGTTACTCTCAAAGACATTAATTCTATTCCCTACAGTATTAACCGAAAAATGATAAGAAAGGAGAAATCAGACTTAGAGCTAGGAACAGGTGCAATTATCTAAAACAAACTGCCCATTACGCTTTGCCAATCAAGTGTGATAGATTCCTCTTCATTATCGATGAACAGACATTGGTCAATGCCTTGAGCAAACCAGCAAAGGTGGAGGTGTTCGGGGGCTAAGTTAACACGCACGCAGTAGGACTAAATCTTCAACAGGTAAAAGTTTCTGACCGGTACAGAGAGGAATCATTTAGGCCAAACTTAGTTTTTTCAGCACTGAGGTGTTATCCAAGTCATTTGAAGATCCTGCGGTAATGTAGCTGCTAATCTTCAGGATACATCAGAGATGGTCAAAATATCACATTACAGATACTTCTAAAACCTTTAAGGAGGCCGATATTCGAATCATGTTGTATGCTGCCAACATCACCGCTGAGCGTGTCGTGATATCAGCAATATATCAAACCCATCATTCTGCCTACAGATGATGTGCGGTACTACAAAGAACAGAAAATACATACGTTTCAGTTCACAATGTCTGCAGCAACCTGTCTAACATAGAAAACACAAACATTCCGTCTCTTCGCGTAACGTGGATACCCGATTTGCACAGCGTTATCAATTCTTAGCGTTTTCATTTCTGAGAAATAAACAATTTCTCCCCAGCATAACGTAACTGTCTTAAAGATTTTCATGATACTTTAATCAATAAAAGTATAGAAGTGTATTTCACAGCACCAATATTAGCTTTGAAACTGAGCAGAGACTGTACTGTTTAAAGATGTTCAATGCTTCCTTCTTTCATGTAATTCGGAGTTGTTTCATATGCGTCCTAACTATTACTTTAAACTTTAACAATTTCATATATTCTAACCCACAGCAATGATGATGAGTCATAAATTCCTACGTGAAGATTGACAGTACTATCACAATTGGGAGAGACGTCATTCTGGCGTGTACAATAAGTAATCTTCAAATCTTATTACTGTAACTGCAACAGATCATCTAGAACAGATGACTACTGTTTCAACATCATCTCAGACGCAATTAGTCTAGAAGGCCCTGCTGGCAAATTGTAACCAGAAACTTTGCTTAAATTTTATATATTTTTTTCTAAATATGCCTATTCTATTACGGAGCAGTATCCGTCTGGATGTCACCATTGACATTCTAAGCATGGTTTCAGCTTTTTTTGTTTTCCAAAGCGCTTGATTGCTGTCACTATAAAAAACATTAAGTTCGCTCTCACTAGATAGGTACTACATATGTTATGAATTTGCATCTAACAGTAGTAAGAACAGGTGCAGAGCTGGGAATGTGCTTTCCTTGGCAGAGAAGTCATCAAGACTGTCCTTTCCCTTTGCATAATTTTGGCAGAAAGTCAGGAGTTTTATTAGTTATCTCCAAAGCGAAGGTATCATGAAGGGCTTGTCCAAGTGTTACCATTGGCATGCAAAGCCTAATTCCAGCTTTTCTTGTACCTTCCACGTCGGTAGGTCAATGTCACAATAAACAGGAACAGGAGATTCAAGCAGGTAAAGTTGGAGATATCTTGCAGTAAAGAATTTATTCTTTTATACCTGCAATCAAGATCATTCTTTCCGTCTCTCTATTTTTTTTTATTTGGAAAATCAGATAGATTGCATTTTCTTCTAAGGGGCTCCAAAACAAGAGATTCCCAAACCTTTGTGGTGTGCTCCTAGCTAGACTGTCATGATATAAGAATTCAAAGCTAGTTGCACCTCTTATGAAAATAAAGCCATAACAAAAGACACAACCTTGTCTGAAATATACACATTTATCTCAAACCATCAACGCGTTTTTCGAAAATCTTTTAGTATACATATTTGTAAGAAAATTCAGAGCGTGTAGAACATTGATCCAAATAGTTTTGCTACACAGTGACTGGACCAAATCAATGTCAGAATGCCAGATCCTGGCAGAAACTGGACATTATTGTAAATCACAAGTAAGTTTAACTAACATCCCTGCTGCAACCACAAGATAAAGTAAAAAATTTGTCAAACCTTTGAACGAGATTTGCTAACTTTGTAAGAACCGTGGTTGCATTTGCAGCGTTTTCTGCTTATAAATAAAGAGTTGATTTTATTCCAGCATTCTTCCCTTCTTCATCTTCTTTTGGGCATTAACCTTCCGATAGAAAAGAAAGGACCAATATGTGTTCCAACAAGAACTTTACTCCATTAGCGCTTTTACCAGAAATTTATACCGATGTTTGCTTGTACATTGAAGGATTTACCCTCAGAAGCAAATCTGTGCTTAAATTGGAAATTGAAATAGTTAGAAAAGTAAATGAAGATGAATATATAAATGAAAATAGATTGCACTTGAATTTACATGGTACACTATCTCTAGCATACATCTAACATTTTATTTAAAAAGGAAATATCAAAAAATGATTAATTAAGAGAAAAGTCGTCATAACGACTAAGATATGTATCTAAAATTCATTGATTATGTTATTTGTGTTATGTTAAACCAAGCGGTATGGCCAACTGATTAATGCTTTAGGCTCACATCCTAAATATCCGGAATTGGAATCCTCATACCAACTGTTCTTATTAAGATTCTCCTTGATTACCTCTTATCCCATAGTTATGACTATCCCTTCCCGTCCCTTACATTTCTTGGGTAAAGAGGGGCTTTCAGGCTTCTCAAGCAACTCAGTTCCAAATGGAAAAATGAAACTTAATGACTGCTTTGTACCTTGTTACGTAATTATAATAAGAAATGATAAAGAAAACAATGAATAAGTAGCAAAAGTATCTAATAAAAACAATTATAATAAAAAAATTCTTTATTATTAATTGTCTTCAACTGATGATAGGAGATTCAAATATGGAAGACTAAGAAGTCTTTGGGCAAATCTGTTTTATAACAAGCGTATTCTAACTACCAGAATGAATATATCATCTAGCACTGTTTGGACAGGTGCAGCAGCAGATTGCAAAGAGATGGTTATTCCTCCATTAGTTTACCATGAAGAAGCTCTTCATCACCAATTCATCATAATCAGATCGGTTTTGCTCTATAAGTCGTTTGGTACTATTATTTTCGTCCTTGATGGAGGAGTGCAGAGTATTTAAGAAAAATAAACCATGGTGGTCAAAGAGTCTATCTTTGGGTTTGACAAATATTTATTTCATCACGACAGAGTTGACTTAGGGGCCCGTATTAAACGTAGAATTGATGGGAATTTCTGAAAGATATTGATTCCACTCAAGTAAAGCTCAGAAATAGAATTTTTTATTTGTCCTATAGCATGAGGAGAACTGCAAAATCTTCATTTGTTTTAGTACACTTTACTCGGACTAAAAGCAAACCTAAGAAGAATTAATTCTTTGTTTGCACATAACCAAGGAGAGCAACTTTGACTCTTTTGGCGTTTGTTTAAATTTGTTTTTATACTGGGATTGTGATCGGTCAGTGTTTAGCCATGATGAAGATATTAACAAAATTTATGAAATTAAGGATATTCTGGGCATCGGAGTCCAAATTCCGCAGTGTAGAAATTGCCAAGCGTATGGACATACCCAACGCTACTGTGCCAAAGAATCGCGATGTGTGAAATGCACTGGGAAATATCATACTAGGAACTGTACCAAACCAACAAACGAGAAGCCAAAATGTGTCCATTGTGGAGAGGCCCATCCAGCCAACTACCGTGGATGTAATATAGCAAAAGAACTTCAAAAAATAAAAACAAACAGGATGAAGAAAGTAGAAAAACCAAAACAACCTGTCCGAAATGAAATTAAAGAATATACAACACAATTAAATTCTTACAAAAAAACAAATCATGTACCATACAGTCAAATATTGAAAAAGCCAATACAGACAGATAAAGGAAAAGAAAGCACCAAACAAACTACAGACATCGAACAAAACTTGCAGCTAATTCTAAGCAAATTAAATGAACAAGCAAGTTTAATCAAAAGCTTTGACGAAAGATTAATTAAGCTTGAATATGGCAGACAAGGAGCCATCCCTAAAAATAAAAATGGCTAATGATCTTCGAATTATGGCCTGGAATGCCAACGGACTGCTACAACATCAGCCTTCGGCCAGAAACCAAAAAACAGTCAAAACAGTCGATTGGCCATGGAGAATCCTTCCCCAGTTTAGTCAGCTGGAAAAGTAATGGCTTCTGTTATTTGAGATGCTAAGGGCATTTTACTTGTTGACTATCTGGAGAAAGGAAAAACCATAACAAGCCAATATTACTCAACACTTTTAGAACAATTAAATGCAGAAGTTTGTGAAACACGCTTCAGAATGTCAAATAAAAAAAATTTATTTCACAAAGACAGTGCATCAATATTGTTTTCACTTTTATTCCGGAAACTTTTCAATTGCGCCTCGTAATATATACAAGTGCAGACACTTAAGCCACTTGTAACTAAGTACAATCTTATAAACTTAACCTAAATCTAAAGCTAAAGTCGAAATTAATATTAGCAATATTAGCAAAAGCTAGACAAGATTTCCTACAAAATCGATTCTATTCATTTTTTTCTGGAGATGAGTGTTTTCGAGATAATTGAGTTTGAAGTTTGAGGTGTTTTAGGAATTGGTGCAAGAGACTGTCCTCATATACTTGCTATCATTTAAACGTGAATTTCCAGCCGTGACCATAGAACCTTGTTTTAAATAGTATAGTATTATCTGGGTATTCAAAATTTTTAAAGTGGTTCGAATTTTAGAGGGGGGTATTTTAAAAATTCATTCATTTGTTAGCGCAATGATTGTTTTTGAGATAATTGAGTTTAAAATTCAGGTGTTTCAGAAATTGCGAGCAACTGTTTTGTAGTGTCATTCGAAATGCCAGACGAGAAAGATTCTGTGAATCTTATATAGTATTGTAGTATTATCAATCCTACTTTCGCGGGTCCTTACATTATTTGCTGTAGACCCTGAAAAGTGTTTCATATGTGAGGAAGGTCTGGAAGCAGCTGAAGATGTAACCAACTTGTCTAGAGGTATTGAAATTCTAGTTAACGCTAGCATTGAAAGGAAGAACGGTAAAAGTGCCCTGTTGAGTGATAAGTTTAGTGTGTAAGTTCACATTTCGTGCATAAAGTATTACATTAAACCTAAAGCCATCAAAGCACACCTCAAAAAATTATCCGATGCCTCAAATCAACTGGGTACATCACGTTCCTCTGCACCCAAATTTGACTTTAAAATCAATTGCCTATTCTGCATTGTGGTGATAGACTACGATTTCAGAAACAAAGAATACAAAAAGCTGTGGACAATCGAAGGAAGGCGTATGGAGTAAAAAGTCTTGATATTTATAAAACC